>JAOSLQ010046025.1:0-10392 GCA_025629905.1 Lorius lory | reverse complement strand
CAAAGAAGATGCTGTCAGACAGTGTCAAAAACCACCCTGAATTCAAGGTAGACAATATGCACTGCTCTCCTCATGTTGCAGGTTATTTTAAGTTTTACTGAATCTGTGTGTATTATGTGTTTTCTTGTGAAACAGCTATGGGAACATCTTTATTTGAGAAGTTAGCCTTTTTGTTAGCATAGGTTGCTGTGCAGCTTGAAATCTGACTGCATTGCTTGAGGTCTCTGTTCTCTGTAACATGTTAGCTTCAGTCCTTACTCTCTAGACTGCAACCAAAGCACCTAGGGTCTGTTGTATATAGGATGAGTTATTTGGCAACCTGGCAAGGTAGGTATCTAACCAGGCAACTTGGCAACAAAATAAGATTAGGGTGTCCTGTAGATGAACTATCTTCATTATATTTATTATACTACTAAAAACCACACCCACAAAAGACCCTTGTCCAGGTGAAGGCCCTTCCTCTGCGCAAACATAATAACAGAAGACATAATAATGTCGAAATGACACAGCAGGTACTGCAATTATGTGCAAATCACTAACCTGTCATTGTAACTGGGAGTGTACTACCTTGTAATTTTTGTGTATAAATGTAACAACGAAATTGGCATGGGGTGTGCTTGATTTGTGGAAATCCCACCTAGCACCCAGCACTGCAATAAAGAAGTTCCTGCTTCTTAATGCTACATTGGCATTAAGGAGGTTTATTCTCCTGACCTCTGGTGACACTCATAGCCACTGAACTGGTCACCTCAGCACAGAGGCTGTCAGGTTAGTATTCTTTAGGGTTTGCAAATGATACCGTTCCTTTGTAAATCCATGGTGACTGCTCCCGGTTACCTTCTTTTCTTTGTTGGTCTGGAAATGATTCCAGTAGTCGATCCATCACCTTCGCAGGGCCTGCAGTTCCATGGGTCCCCCACTGGGTAGCAGTGACATCGGTTTTCCCCTTTTCTCAGTTGCTGTGGCCTTTCGGCACTGCCAGCCTTCGGCTCCCTCAGCGCTGCTGCTGCGCCCCTCCCTTGGCCTAGCTTGTGACCTGTGATCAGTTTTAAGTGCTCCCTAACTCGGACCCTGTTACCTGTTTGACACTGGGGAGGGCTGAGGAGGTGGGAAAACTGATGCGTGCTTTGTTCTGTGGTTTTGTCTTGTGCTTAACCAAGGAGATCCCTGTTGTTTTCTATTTGTAGTGAAATCACAATTAATATTAAAATTATCCCCCAATAATATACAACATAAAAATTATCCCCCAATAATGTGTCATATACACCAGGCTACAGAAATAAGCCACAAGGATTTACTCACAGAATCTAGAAATGACGAGGTCTCTCATTTCGCATTTAACACAGTTAAAACTCATTATCAGAAAAGTAGTAATAACAATAAAAACACTCGATTAGTATTTTCTGACTCAGACGAGGTTGTGCTGATGTTTTGTCTCGACCATGAAGCTGTTGGGAATTGAGCCTTGTTTGTCCTTAGGTCTCAGACTGCCCCAGCCCAGGAGCTGTGTGGGAGCCTCAGTGCTTGGCAGGTTTCCCAGACGCCTCGGAATTTTTCTGTCCTCAACTTAAGTTTCCTTCCTGTGAAGGAAGAGCGGATGCCCAAGGCTCCCTGGAGATACAAGTGTTCCTTTGACTGGCTAAATAACAACTCCTTGTCTCTGTGGAGTGATAAAATCCTTTCTTTCTCCTTCCCCATTATTCCTTTGTGTTTGTGCTTCAGATTGCAGTGTGAACGTGGCTGACAGAGCCTGATGGCCTCATTACATTGCATGAAAAACTGAGGGAAGATTAGATTAAAAATGTGAGTGGATTGCATTGATTTTTTTGGGCAAACAGTGAACAAGCTGCAGAACATGGGGAGAATGAGACAAATCAAGCACATGAACTAACTCACACCTGCTCAGTCTGATCTTCCTTAGCTTGTTGCTGGGCAGGATTTGTGGAGATGAGAGCGTGCCTTGGTGTGCTGCTGTGTTCCCTCTCCAGCTCTGAAATTCATCAGCATCCAGTTCTGTTCTACAGAAAATGCGCTGGGCTGCAACCTCCTTCATGGTGAATCCAAACTGTGCTGTTGGGCTGCTGCAGAGTCCTGGAGAATTCCAGGTAACCTCTTGGGAAGTCTGTCTGGGAAGGTCTTAGCATTTCCCAGCTCTTTACTTTGCAGCATTTGGTACTGCATTGCTCTGTAGTTCACTTTTTGAGTTGTGTGCTTTGCTGTCCTCTAAAGTATGTGTTCAAGGAAGTTCTCACTTCATTGTCTCCAGTAATTCCATAGCCTGAAGTGCAGCTGCTCCCTGAAAGTTGTTGCTTCAGTGTGAATGGCTGATGGTAATACATGCTCTGAACTGAGGCTGTCTTTCTGCTGTGCCAAAGTGGTGCAAAATGCTGCCCTTCAGATTAGGATTACAGGGACCATCAGGGTGAGAATATTATCATGTTGTTGCTCAACCGAGCACCTGACAGTGGTTGTGATGAAATCGATTTTCTTTGTGCTTATTTATCAGTTTCTTTGTAGTATTTTTGTGCTTTACATGTGGTTCTCCCTCACCCTGTTGCTCTCTTTGCTCTTGGGCACCAGAATAGTGTTGTTACCATTAAATACATAGCACCTAGCTGAACAATGGAGTGGGACAAATTGATAGCTGTCACTCAAGCTGTATTCTTTTTGCTTGTAGATGGGTCTGCTCTGTAAGGACTGGGCAGTGGCACAGTTTGATAGGATGGGAGGACTCATGTGGAATGTGTCCCATCTACACCTGGGACTAGGAAAGACACATAAGAATCTGCAAAGGGCGTCTGCCTGCAGGGTTTAAAATGCTTATTCCTGGATGAGGCAACACATTCCAGGTATGTGATGTTGCTGTCCCCCGCCAAGGTGGAGGTCTCCGCAATGCAAAGCAAAGTTGAGCTTTTACTAGGAAAGCTGATGTTGGCCAACTTCGGTGTGTTCCTGAAGTCATGACTCCCTTTCTAACTAGACCGTACCAAAAGCAGACTGTCTTTCCAGAAATACTAGTGCTGGGAAATGGTGTTGATAAAAGCGTTAAAGTCTGCATATACTACAAGAAGAATCAAGAGTAAATGATACATTAAAAGACTTCTCCTTGTTTAAAGCACTAAAATGTGACAAAAAATAGGAAAGTGGTGGTTTTAGTTAAGAATGTGGATTGTTTGGGTTGCAGTACAGTTTAAAAGAGCATAGGAACTATTTGTTACCTGAGCCAGCAACAGCTGGAAAGGACTGGAAGGCAGTGTTAACTGATGGGGAGGTGAGGGCTGCACTGAGGTTGCACTGTCCATGTGAAAGTCATGATAAAAATGCCTGCTGCCTTAATGTAGTCCACTAAAAAGATGAAAACCCAAAACCATCAATGAAATTAATAATGAAAAATGAATTTTGATACAGTGAGAGTTTTAACATTGCACTGTAACATTCATGGTTTCTATATCTATTATAAAACTGATTCAAATTAAACAGTGACTAATAGGGTGTTTATGTTCTATTTCCTGCAATCAACAGGTAGTGAACACAGACCCAGGGCCTGACAGGAACCTCACCAAGTTCAGAAAAAGCAGATGTAAGGTCCTGCAGAGGGCACTGCATTAACCAGTGCTGTGATGCACTCTGGGCAGACAAGCTTTCCTCTCTGTTCAGTGTTCTGGGACTGCGGCTGGAATGCTGTGACCGGTTCTGGGTTCCTGACCACCAGACATGTGGGAACAGTCACCCTGATGATCAGGAGATTAAGCCCAGGAGCCATGGGGTTTGTTATCTGGAGCTCAGGCCAGGAGATAATCTTGCATCAGCTGTGTAATGGAAGGGGGTAGAGAAGATGGAGCCAGGCTCACCTTAGCAGTGCACAGTAGTGAGGAAATTGTGTATAATTATTGGTGTATCCCAACATTGTATCACACCAGTAATAAAACCTGTGCAATCAGTACTGTCTTGCTGCAGTTAATTGGTTTTCCCACAATGCAGAACCATTGGGAGTTCCTGGTAACCCTTTTGTTTCAGGGAGGAAGGACACAGGGAGCCAGTCTGGGGCCTGGGAGATGATGTTTGTTCTTGGGTTTAGGGGTCTTGTTCCTGCTGTTCACAGAAAAACAATTCCCGTAAGACTGTATGTCCGGATGTAACAGATCCAGGAAACCAGGGGAAACCTCAGATGGTTGCCCAGCTCCTGTGCAAGCTCTTCAGACAGGATGTCTGAACCAGCTTGGTAAAGCTTGTTGTGGTTTAAGCCCAGCCTCAGAACCACACAGCTGCTCTCTCACTCCCTGCTTTCTCCTGGAGGGATGGGGAGGAGAATGGCAAATAAAGAATGTAACTCCCATGGGTTGACATAAGACCAGTCTTCATCTTTTGTCCACCAAAACCTTGTTTTTAGCAACTGAATAAAATCATAGACAAAAACCAGCTTCAAACATATTTTCATATGCTTTTTATGCATCTTCAGCAGCAATTTGGAGTTTATATTGCCAACTACAAGAGGAAGATGGCTAAACAATCCATCCCTTAATAAAAGCATAATGAACTCAAATTTTACTTCCATGTCCTGTAGAACTCCTCCCTCTCTCAAATGCCTCAAGAAAAACATAAAAATCCCCAACCACAGACTAACTCCCTAAATCACCAGCTATTGAGAAACTAATTGCTATGTCTGCTCCTGGACCATGACTCTATTTTTAGACACTGTTGTACAGTCTGACCTAAACAGCATCTATGTAATGTGGACATTAGTTCCTAAACCTTTGATCCAACTTAACCACAGTGGTCATGCAAATGCCAGCTCCCCTTACATGTACACCAAGGAGTGACCATGGAAGGGGGAACCATACACATGGGCACCATCACCCCAGTGTAAGGGAACACTCATGCATGTCCCCTCTCCCTGTTCATCGTTCAGGGATACATGCAGCAACTAAAAAGACGTAGAGCCACGAGTAGTCCCAAGTGGTGGCAGGGTCAGTCCCAAGCCTCACCCTGCGCTTTTCACACTACACAAAATGAGGTATCACGTATTTCAGAGGTGGAGGTACCAACTCTGTTAAACCCCAGACTTGGTCCCGTCCCATCACTACGTAAGACGTGCAACCGTTCTAAACCAGAACACCACAGGTGGTTGTAGGTGGTGCTGCTATTCTGGCTTTCTATAGCTCAATGCAATATTCCACAGAACTGAAGCAGTGTGCTTTGGTACCCGCTCACTTGGCATCTCTTACATATAAAAGGCTAAAAAGCTTTTAAGAACATAAAATGAAAAACTGGTTAACTAAACTTTGTATTAAAGTCACAGTTTTTAAAAGAATACTTAATACATTGGCACCATTTTGATGGTGAGCACTCAACTACATCAAGAGTTTATCCGCAGTGGTTTCTCCAATATTATAGGCACATAGTGGCATGTAAACTACACATGGCAACCAGACCAGCAAAGGCACAATCTGGTTTTATTTTTCTGTTATACTTTTCAAGATGTTGGTTAATTTACAAAGAAAAATATTCTATACTTCATGCAGAAGTATTACATTTGTATTTTATAGCACAGGACCGCTACAGAACTGCTGTCATTTAAATAATAATAATAATAATTTAAAAAAAGATAGCAGCTCTTTGCACTGAGGAACTGGATTTCTGCTTTAAAGGACAATACATTTTCTCATCTGTCAAGCTGAGAACATCTGAAATTCTCAGCCTCCATCAAGCACTGCCTGCACACTGAAAGGAGTTATAAGTTCTCAGGTTTGCTATTTTTACCTTGTATTTATTTTCCCATACATCCAAGAATGTCAAAGTCAAAACTACCAGTTGCTTCTCTAACACAAAAGTAGTTTTAAAACACTGGTGTAAGTAGGAATCCAGCTGTGCTCCTCCTGTAGTTGGGCCTATCCCAGTGCCATTGCTAGTGCCTACAGACCTCACTATGTATTCAGAGGGAATCACTCTAAGCGGAACTGCTTTCTTGGTAGACAGTAGCAGGAACTGTTCCAAATCAGCCCTCAGCAATTCGAAGTTAAATGTAACGCAACAACTTAAAAATGTAAGTTCTGCCCACAGCTCCAGGACTATGACAGTTCTGCATTGTACATAGAAACGTCAGAGTAAGTAGAAAACTTTAGTTTACAAATGGAAAATATCTATTAAAAAAGACATTTCACATAGTTACCTTAAATAGTTCTTATATGCACCGTTCCACATTGTGGAAAAGCTGAAATATGCAGTCTGGACTCAGCAAGTTAAAGAAAACCAGAATTCCATGTATTGGCACAAATACTTACATCTACATCTGTACAAAGTAAAAAAAAGCAGACAGCCCTGTCCCACCAGTGCCTCAGATTCAGCTTCTCTCCAACACACACTTTCCTACATGGCTGCCAGCGAGGGACAGCGAGATGGGAACGCAGTCTTAGGAGCATGGTGCCAAAAAGTTCCAAACTGCTCTGTCAGTCTCTAAACAGAGGCATCAGAAGTACATCCAAAACGACGTCCATCCCCTCAACACACTCACAGCTGCGAGGTCACTGCAGCTGCACTCTGTACGCTCCAATCAGCAGCTTTACCTGGGAGAGCAAAGAAAGGTTTCATTTAAAGGTCATCCACACAAACTACTGTGTTAAACACTGCTACTATGAGAACAGCATGAGAAAAGGTGTAAAACTGCTAGTGACTGAGGAAGGGAAGAAAAAGGAGTTTACAACCTACTAAGATCAGTTTGTAGCAGCCCTACAGAAATATGAATGACTTCTAAAGGACTCCAGTGAAATAAGGCTGCATTAGGTGGTGTTTGAACAAGTGAACCCCAAATCTGATCTACACACACACACTTCCATCTGAACACAAGTTCAATTTCTCCCCCTTTTTTAAAATAAAAATTTAGAAATGCACAATAAAACACTTAAGTGTACATGTTTTAAATATGAAGATCTAGAAACTTGACTGATGTGTCTTCCAAGGATAAAAGAAATGCTACCAGAACAGGGTCTATTACTCACCATACAACATGTAGTGGGACTGCTGCCCAAACCACCTGGAAAATACAATGGACTACACAGCCTACTTTAAAGCAGACTGCACATCCTAGTAAGTACTTCCAAGTTCTCCCAAACACACAAACAAAAATATTTGTATGCAAAAAATTAATGACTAACAGATAGATGGAGTGTCAGTCAATTCACAATATAGATGGGGAAATGTTCAGCTGTAACATCGCTTTATCTTGGTGCTTGAATTATTTTGTCTGCAGCATGAAAACATTCATTGTGACAACTGATGCCCTTGGCAACCTTCCTAAGTTCTGGAAATGTCACAGGATGGAACTGTAGCTGATGGGAACTGGGATGAGGAAAGTCTTTAAGTACATTTGCAACATACAACTAGAAGCATTTAGCCTATGGAAGAGTTATGTACAAGTTAACATGCACATTTGAGACTGCTTTGTACCTTGGCAGTAGGAGCGTCTGCCAACCGTATAAAAAGCTTGTTAAGGCCTGCAGTGGGGCTGAAGGAATAAATAAAGTGACTGTCCTGAAAGGAAAAAGAATATGGACAAGGTTAATGGCAGGATACGCCTGAAAGCGCTATGTGAGCGGACCAATACAACATGACATTTTCAGTATGCATTTCTGGTAAAGTTGGGCATTCTACAAAGAACCTTTGGTGCAGCCACAGGGAAAGCAAGAGGATTTAAGAATTGTTCAAGAATCATGTAGTAGATGAAAAAAAACCCTAAATAAACAACACATTAGAAATATGAGGTAGACTGTTACATATTTAAGAACTTAGGTCAAAAAGTTGAGAAGTTAAACAGTTTTAAACTTACACTTGCCTTCTCAAACCCTCCATTCTGAAGCCACAGAACCATGCAAGGGTTGAGGCTGGAGTGGATATCTCAAGGTCATCTGGTTCAGCCCCCCTGCTCAAGTAGGGCTGCCTAGAAACAGGCTGCCCAGCATTATGTCCCTGCCTTTCAAGTCATAAATTTCTATGGACTCTAGTACATGCAGGGTTTGTAGTTCTCTCCATACACAAAGAATTAAGTTTCATTAACAAAAAACATTATCAAGATAATAAACGCTTAAATCACAATACTCGAAGTCCAAACTAAGGCACTAGGATTTTCCAGGCTGCTCCATAAAGACTTTTAGAAAGCAGCTTTACAGTTAGTCAATTATATGAAAAGACTTACCAAAAATACAGGGAGCTGGAATTTGTCATTTAAAACCACAGCTTGTACACTGCACGGTCCACAGAGCCGAGCAATGACTTCTTTACCGAAGAAATTTGAATGGAAAACAAAGAGAAGAATTCCAGATCCTAAAAGGGAAGGCAATTCAGTCATGTGAATTAGAAATGAGATTTTTTATTCAGAACAACTGCATACACTGCACCTTTGAAGACAGATACAAATATAAACATTATACCGTATGTATTAAACCCCAACAGAGTATCCAAGCAACATCCAGAAGTCCCATCTCCCAGGTCAGTGTATCCCAGCACAGAATACAACTAACTTGGTCCCTAAGTTAAAGTCCTTTGGCAACAGAAATAATGTTATGTGGCTGTTTGAAAGGAAAGCAAAATGGGTACAGCAATTTCTGGTAAGGTTCACTTCTGTGGGTTTAGGTCTACCTAAGGAGAGTTACGGAATTTCATGTGGTTTGGGTTCTCTCTTCTGTTGGCAGGGACAACCGAGCCCAGTCCATTTTAGATCTTTATGAACTGTGCTGAAATTCAATCAACAACAACCTTCAATACCCACACATGCCTCATTTTAATACATAAACTGATATAAAGTTTCTTAATTCTATACCTCTAATCAAGAGCTGGAAGACTTGTGTTACAACTCTCAGCAGCCAGAAAACTAGGACGACACAACCACTTTCAACCTTGCTTTAAGCAGTCCCAGTAATGTAGCATTTCAAGAAAAATTAAAAAGTAGATAGCCCCAGTACACTCAAAAGGTGAATAAAGATGACTCAGATAAGCTAAGCATCAGAGATTAGTAGCTGGATTCCTGAAAGAATGAAGAAACATTCCCAAGTATCTCTGGAATTACATTCCCAGCTTTTTCAAAGGGTCTGTGGGCAAGACAAAGTTGACCGATGCTGGCTTCTTTTTGGTAGTATTTCTAGACTGCGTTTGCATCCTATATGCTGTGCCTATACTCCAAGATTCCAGTCTGTTAGGTACTGTCTACAAAACAAGATTATCCACTATGAGGTTTTCTAAGTACGCTCTTGGATTAAGATTGTTTAAAAGTATTAAGTTAAACCAGTCCTTTCCTGCAACACCTGCACTGAGCTAACATCACCCTCACAAAGCTAAGGTAACCCAGGAACAGGAGAAAGCAGCTGTGTTTGTGTGATAAAAAAACCTCTTAAACAAAAAGATACTCACAAACTCCACCCCAATACATCAAAACATCCCTGCTCTCCCCACACTCCATAATCAGAGCATCCTTAACACAATGTACTGCAATAAGTCACACACAAATAATTTCACAGAACAGTTGCTTTAAAACAAAAGGCAGTTTCCTAACACACCCTTCCACACATTTTTTAAAAACCAACCAACAAACCCAGCACACCAGCACCCTCCTACCTTCTGGCACATTCTGTGGGGGTTTGTAGTTAAAATCTGTAGAGAAGTCTGGCCCTTCACACAGCCGATGACACGCAATTGGGAAGACTGGCTCCAGCAAAACAAGACGAGCTTCAAAATAATCCCTGATGGTATCTTCTGCTACTCTTGAGAGCCTAAAAGACCAAACAAGTGAGGCCTGTGCTTCACACAGTAAAATTACTTTAGAGAGTGAGAGCCAACTAGGGGGGAAAAACAAAAACAAAAGCAAAAAACAAACAAACAAACAAAAAAACCCAAAAACAAACCAAAAACCAAAAAAGGATTCCAGATCACATTTTGGAATCCTGATTTTCAGGACTGAATGAATGCCTTCCTCACTACCACTTATGCACAGATGAACCCCAGGTCCCAACACTTTGTTAATAGAACATTTTATCAGTAATCTGTTTGTGGAATTCATCCATCAAACAGGTTCACAAACAAAGGCTGACACAAAGGCACTGCAGCAGATTAAAAACAATTCCAATTAGCCACATATTTTGAAGGCTGTTTGTGCAGATGTTCCCAAACACTAGTATGTACCTGCTGGCTGAACACAAACAGCCACTTCCCTGTATGTCTGATTTATCAACCTGACTGTGAGTACAACATAGAACTAAACAAGTCAGTCACTGGCAATACTATTGAGAAAAATGCAGTTCCCAGTAAAACTTCCCTAATAACGCAAGTGAAAACGTAATGACACTACCATTATATATGGTAGGTTTGGGCTTTTTTAGCTTGGGAGAGGTGTAACTTGAAGTGAGC
>JAOSLQ010046024.1:21068-47763 GCA_025629905.1 Lorius lory | reverse complement strand
CCCCGGTCCATAAGGCTCCAGCACAGGGCCTTCTCCTCACCCCCTCCTTGGCAGCCTGCTCTTCAGCCGGTGCGAGCCCCTTCCCGGGTAGGGGAGACCCGAGAGGCACCCCAGAAACCGCGGTGGGTGATAAATTGGGAGCCGCTCTCCGACGTGACACACACACACACACCCCCGAGTCGGGAGATGTCGAGGGGGTACCTGGAGGGTTCCAGCCTCGCTGCCCTAGGAGGACCCGCCCCTCTGTGCTATGGGGGGGACCCCAAGCTTGGGGAGGAGGCAGGATTCGCAGTCCTGGCTGCTGGATGCTCATTTCTATCCGCAAAGGAGGTGAGCAGGGGACACCCCCTTTCCCTCCCCCGCCCCCCATTTTGCAATAGGGGAGGGCAGGGAGAGAGGAGATGCTGGCGGGGAAGGGGGGGAGCGGCAGCCGGGGAAGGAGCGGGCTGGGGCTTTGCAAAGAAGATATTTTGGGGTTGCGGGGAGCGGGGGGAGGTCTCTGACGATTGACTTATCTGTTGGAAAAGGCGTCTGCAGGCGTCTCACCAATCCAGGGCGGCCGAGGCTGCTGAGACCATCCCCTGGTGTCAGTTTTAATGGGGAACTTCACCGTTTGCAGGATGCGTGTGTGCGTTTTTTAATGTAAAGACCCGCAGCTCCAGGCGCTTTCCCGTCGCGCACCCCCTCTCCCGTTTCCCGGACGGTTCCCTCACATCTCTATTTCCAGCCTCCCCATTTTGGGTGTGGGGGGTTATTTTGGGAAAGCCCTTTGCAGAGGTGAAGCGGGAGCCTGCGGCTGTGCCAATGCGTGCAAGCCCATCCCAAAACCATCAAGTAGAGGAGAAAGAGGCCTGGGAAGAGCTGACGTCCCGCTCCCAGAGCTGAGCCCGGCTTTTGCAAGCCGGGCTCGAAGCCTTTGCCGCTTGCATCGCACCTTGCCTGCAGGCTGCGCACAGCAAATATTAAACGCTATATATTAGATATTAAAGGCCAAAACGCTGTAGGCAGAGCAGCTCCTAATCCTCTCGGTGTATTCCTCATGTTCCGACTCAACTAACTTATTTTTCCTACCCCTTCCAGCAGGAATGCGAGTTCTTGGCCGGTTACTGGGGCCGCAAAGGCTTGGGGGGGATCTCCCCACTTTGGGGGCTGTCTGAGGGCATGTCCAGCACAAGGGAAAGCTGGGTTTCCTAGGCTGGAACCAGAAAGGATTTAAACGTAGGATTAAATGCCCGGCCGCACAGGACAATTTAACAATCAACGTGAATTAATCTTGACTCCGTCTTTAAGAAGAAACGATGATTTGTGGCACAATGCTCCTCAAGACTGACATCGCAAAGGAGAAAAGGAACCGAACCTCAACCCCATCAGCAGCTTTCCCATGGATGGATGCATGATTTCCGAAACGGCTCGGACTGAAAGCATTGAGAAAAGGGGAGGCTTGGTTCTTCGGCAGAGTCTATTTACCCAATTTCACCACTTGTAATACACTTTCCCTTCTGAAAATCAGCCTGCGGGACTGGGTGCTGTTGAAAACCTACTAAAGCATTTTGTAGTTGCATCTGTTTCTATATTCGCGACAGCTTCACAAAAATATAAAGAATAGGCCGATTTAAATAGGTACTAATGGGCAACAATAATAATAAAATAATAGGAGGAGTGGGAGTTTACAGATCTTGGAAACCATTAAGTATAAACCAAAATCTCACACTGCAAAAAAGAGACCCCAAACCAAACCCAGGCAAACCCCTGCTATAAAACCACGAGGGAGGATGAGCGCGGGTACATTTCTGAGAGCTCCGAGCCTCGGCGGGTGTTCTCCCCTTTCTTTCCAGCCTCCTCCAGCCCCGGTGCTCCTCCTGCCCGGGACTGGCCCGGGACAGCGCGGAGGACCCCGCACTTCTCTGAGCCCCAATCGCGGGTGGTGAAATTGTGGTGTTTCCCCCCATTTCATCTCCTTTCTGCCTCCCGTCTATTCCAACAGGTTCCCCACTCACTCTTATAACGGGCCTTCGTCTAATTATAAATGAACCTTTCCTCCTCCACGGTCGGATCCTGCACTGCGGCCTTCGGGGGGGGGGGGACGGGACACGACACTTTGCTCTTCAGCCTCCGTCTTTCTCTTCCCAGAGGAACCAAAGTCCAGACCCGCTTTGCCCACTGATCCAAAGCGTAATCCGTGGCTGCTTCCAGCAAGCTGGAGGGCAAAACTAGCTTTTGCCCGAGCGGGACCCGTCGTGCCCGTCCCCACCCCGACCCCCGAGGCTGTGGAGCCGGGGTCCCCTCCGTGCACTTGATCCCTTGTCGTTACCATCTTCCCATTACCGGGAGCCTTGGGGGAATCGCGGAGGGGCAATGGGAAGGATAAATTGGAGAAGGACTTTTAAAGGGAAAATCCAGAACTGTGGTTTCAGATATCTCAGCTAAAAGGAGTGAAGAGATCTGCCTTTTCTGTCTTTATTTCCTAGCCAAAATCTGTTGGAAAAGCAAGAAGAAAAAGGCAGCTGCAACCCGCGGGCTGCCCTCCTTGCTGGGAAGAGGACAAGGGATATGATCACGAGAGGTTTTCTTATGAAAATCCTCGCGGGTTGACACAGGGACCTCCGCAGGGAGGCTGGGGGGGTGCTCGGGATGTTATCACCGCTGAAGGGTCCGGACTAAACACAAGCCGTTAAAGCTGGTAGGGGCTTTTCTCCCTCTTACTCCGGGCCAAATCCTGACAATCGCTCCTGGACTTGATTTCAGCCGAGGTCCCCGTCCCCTCCCCACCATGGCGGCCTTTACTAAATTTACTTCACTTTCGGGTTTTCACGCTGAAGCCCCGCCGCTCCCATCGTGGGGGGCTCGGGGCGGCGGGTCCGAGGGTGGGGGACACGCAGTGAATTATGCTACATAATACAAATCCTATGAGAAACAACCCCAAAACTGTCCCTCTCCAGGTTTGCTGCCGCAGATTTTAACGGGCTTTGCCACCGGTTCGGGAAGCAGCTGCTTTGGTCCAAGCATCCCGATCCCGGTCCCAGGGAACACGGGGCACCCCCGGCAACAGCCTTGTGCCCCCTGTTCATTGAGAAATCTTCTCGTAAAAGTCACTTTACATCTCCAGAGCCTGAAAACTACCAGGTAACAACTTTTTACGACCCGAATCCCAGGACAAGGTTTTATTTCATCCCTTAACTCTCCATCCCTTTCTCCCCTGGCTGCATTTCCCAGCAAAGAGACCCCTCCTGGTTTAGTACGAATATAAACGCTCAAACCTTGCAACGGGAGCTGATTCACGACCTTAAACCGCAGGATTTGCTGGCCATCTGGAGCTGAAGTCTGATTTTTGAGCTGGGGGATTTTCAGCTCTTTAAAAGTCCTTGGAACCCCCATGATGGTGGGGAGACCCCCTCCGCAGCTCCACTCTCTGCAGGAAGGTGCTGAGGCTGGTTTGTCCCGAGGGTTTCCTGGCTGTGGGACATCCCAACAGCTCCCATGTAGGCCCAGCTGTCCATGCAGAAAAATCCCCATCCAATTCCAGTGGGAGAAGCTCCTCAGATGTGTTGCTTTGCTGTTCTTCCTTCTAATTACTTGTCCTTTTTGGAATCTGAAGCAGGAGCTTGTTGTGGAGAGAAGGAGGTAAAAGAAGGGGAAAGCGGCACTGGAAATCCAGCCAGGGAAAAAGTACGAGAGCAAATCCACGGCTTAACTCCCCTTGAAAGTGGATGGACATGAGCCCTCCTCTCCCTCTTACCCTGCTGGCCCATGTCCGGGAACCTTTGGCTCCTGGGTTTATAGTTTTCCTCTCTGTAGTGTCAGCATTTCACGCCCTTGACAATACAACCTCCCCTTTTCCAGTCCCTCTGAAGATTTGGATCTCAGATAGTGCAAAAAAAGAACCCCTCAAAACCTTCAGCTCCAGATTGTTCCAGTGCTTTGGGGGTTGTGTGGGTCTTTAGATAAAGAAATCAAATTAAGAGGCCCCAAAATCAAGAGGTGAATCACAAGAGTAAAACGAGACTGTGGATCCAGCAGCAGAGCTCGGCATCATCTCACTCTGAGAGAGCAAAGGCAAGTTGTGGCACCATCCTGAACTCTTTAATTTGCATCCATGGGAGATGGGGGCCTTTTAAGGTCTCTTCTCCCTACCCCACCCCCAGAGCCATTACCCCTCATATATTATTTTTACTAAAGTGGTGGGATTTTTTTTGCCTTTCTCAGAGGAGGAGGGATTTGTGCAGCCAGATCCAAGGAATTTGGAGAGAAAGGGAGAGAGAGATCCCCCTGTTGACTAGAGAGATGTTGTTCTTGGGATTAGAGATGTCTGACCTTGAAGGTTGCAGGTCACGGTCTTGAATAAGGAGCAGGAGTGCAAGGCTGGGATTGAAACTTGAGGTGTGTCTGCTGGAGATCACAGGGAGAAGTCTTCCAAACAAAGAGGAATGCTTCCATTGGGGTGAGAAAGAACAACTTCCCCAAGAATTATGGGCTCCTTCCGGAGGGTTGCATACCTGCAGACTGCCCAAAGGATGTGCTGCGGCTGAGGGAGGGGAGAAAGGAGTGAAGAAAGGAGGGGAGAAAGGAGGGACAGGATGCCTGGAGCCAGGAGGCCCCATTATTTATTACTATTTGTGTTCTGGGCAGGACTAGGGGCCCCAGTGCTGGAGGCTTTATGAAGATAGGCAGAAAATGATAGAAAGAGCATCCCACCATTGGGAAGCCTTGAAGTGGAGGGTAGAGAGCAAGGAGGCTGCTCGTCTTTGCAGGAAGGGAAGAAAGGAAGATATTTCTCCCAAGGGCAGGGAGGTAACAGAGAGGCACAGCAGGAGGCTGGATTTCCAATCTGTGTCCAACACAACAGCTATGAAAATCTCTGTGAGATCCCATAGGGAGTCAGTCACAGTTCCGCACCTCAATTTCCCCCTCCACAATACCAATCAGGGGAACAAAGAGCACTTCAGGCCTTGTCTCAGGGCAGCAAGGGTGGAATTGACTACAGAAATCTTATTTCTCTGCTGGAATCTCTATCCAATGGGGAAAGTAACTTATTTAGTGGCCCAGAGACATTGGGCTTGTGCCCAAGGACTCCACAGATGGAGATTTGTGTGTGTCTGCTTCTGGGTATCTGTGAACAGGCTGTGTTCCTGCTCTGTCCAGAGGATGAGACTACACAGGTGATGTGAGCAGGATAACCGCACGATCCTGCTGATGTCCCTGATGAGGGCCTGCCCATCCCACCAAAACCAGGCAGCACCATGCACTGCTGGCAACAGGTCCCTCTGGCTATCCAACACAGCATTAAAGTCCATGGTCAAATGTATGTGGGTCGGTCCCCTGGGCCAAGAGGAATGAAGAACATAGGAAAGACTTTAAAGATCCAGGACCTTCAACACAACCTCCTTGAAGCCCCAACATTTGAACAGCCTCAGCTCCAGATCCTCTGCTGATGTCAGTATGGTCTAAATGACCTCAAGGACAAAAAGCCCTTTTGAAGAGAGCAATGAGCATCTCATTGTATCACCCCTTCAAACCACACACAGAAGGATCTGCAGTAAAACTCCACAGGCCAGGATTTGCTTCCATGCTTAAGCCCATCCTTTAGATCTTTCCCTTCCCATTTTAGGGCCCGGTGGTGGGGAACGGAAGGGAAAGGGGTCGTGGGGAGAGCAGCCCCTTGTCCCGGGAGCGGCCCCGAGCGACGCTAGAGGGAGCCCCGGGCTCAATTAATTAACGGCCGAGAATTAACCGAGTGGGAAGAGCGCTGGAGCTGGGAGAGAAAATGAGAATTCATTTACCTGTGGGACTACCGGCATTTCGAGATGCATTTATGCTGATATATCTATATCAGCACATCATATATATCAGGGGTTTATGTATAGGTAACCCCTTCCCTCATGCGTAGCAGCGGGATGACACTAATCCCAAATGCAGCCAAGGAAACAGCTTTGTGTGTTTGTGATCTGATTCAGGGCAATTTGGGCCCTACTTGATTTAAATGGCTGTCAGACTCACTTTTCCTTCTGCCTAGGTATTTATTCTTCACTTTGAAGCGTTTGAGGGAAAGCAGAAGGCATCAAGCTGGCTCCAAAATGTCCTTTTTTATACCAGTATTGATTTTTTAAGTGCCTCTGGAGGAAGGGGAAATGTAAGGAATAAATATCAAGGAATTCAATGTTTCTCATCCAGGCTCCCACCCAGGGAGGCCAGAGCAGAACTGCTCTAGGGAGATTCCCAGGCCTGATGCAGAGCCTGCTGAATGCAATGGAACCACAGCCAAGAGGTGAGGGTCCCAGAGGCCAGGGTCCAGTCTGAGTGGCTGCAGCAGGGTCTCCTGTTTTATGGGGTGCTCATAGGGTGCTGCCTGCATGCAGAAGGGTTTGAAGGTCCATCCTGAGCCCCAGCCTCAGTTTCCCTCCCACCCTCCACCTCTTGCAGCCTTTGCTGCATGGTGCAGAGCTGTGCTGAAGGTAATGAGGGTGCTTCAGGGCAGACTTAAACAGAGCTCCTCTGGGTGGGGAAAGGGGAAAGCAGCCCCAAAACATGGTGTGGCGGATGCTCTTGGGCTTGAGCATGAGCAAAACTGAACCAAAAGGGAGCTCAGCAGAAATGAGGTCATAAAAGCTGTTGTTGGGCTTATTTATTATCATTTTAATCTTATTAGCATCCCATTCAGTGGCTCTTTGGAGAATAAAACACTGAAAGTGTGTATTTATCTTGACAGAAACCAACCAACCTTCATAAAAATGCATCACTTGGTAAAGAAAATAAAGGGGAATCAAACCTTTTTGAAGTTTAATATTGTCTTTTCAATTAACTACTCAAATATTGCCTAAGTCTGCAGGAGGGGGTTGGGAAACTAGAAAGTGGCAGGATTATGTACAGAGTGTACTGTATCCCATGTCCTAGGTGTAAATAATGCTCCTGTTAATTTAAAACCAAGGCTGCCTGTCTTTACGACTTCACTGCACTCCCATTAGCTCTATCTTTATACAGTGTCATGGGTGCAAATAGATTGGGTTGAAAACTTCTCCCAGAGCCACTTTAAAGTGACTTCTAATCTTTCCCTTTAGTGGTGTTAATTCAACTTCACAAGAGTGTTTGAAGCACCATTAGGCAGAGAAATGGCCCTTCTCTCCTGCTGGTGCCCTTATCCAAACAGAAACACTAAAAAAGATGCTAAGAAATCTGTTTCATATCAGACCAAGTATCGAGAGCAGCTGAAGGAGATGTGGCCTTCCTTTTGAGGAGACGTAAATCCATAAAGGATTTGTGCTTTGCATTTCTCTATCACTGGCTCCCGGAGGTCTCCAAGCACCTTGGGAACCTCCTGCCTCAGAGCATGTGGAACAAGAGACAGCACCTGCAAGAGCTGGGGACGCAGCCAGAGAAGGAACAGAGTCCATGTAAGTCAGGCTGGCTGAATGGTGGCATGCTGCTGGAGTGGAGGCTTTTACAGCAGGCCATTGAGGAAAGGTGGAAAGTGGTAGGCCATGGTCATGGCTACACATCTGTCCATCATCGTGGGTGATAGGGGTGAGCAAAAGCCATAGTGTTATCTGTCATTAATGGGAATATGGCTGGGCATTAGCAAGAAACTAGCATTGCAAATGGCAGTAGACTCATCAGTGCTGCAGGATGGAGGAAGGTTTGCCACTTGCCTCAGCCCAGCGCATCATCCAGCCCCACTTCCAACAAAAAACCCAGCTTCCAGCATAGCCTGGAGAAGATATATGGGTAAAAGCGGCATGCACAGAGTGCACCTCTGCTGAGGATAAAACCCCAGCCTCAGCAAGCAGCAGGGTAAGAACCTTTCTGAGCTGGTGGCTCTTCCTGGACTGTCATGATTGACAGCCCAGATTGGATGCATCTTTCAGTAGTCTGTTGGATCCCTTTATGACTCTCGTTTACAATGTTGGCTTCTACACCCTTCCATTGCAGTGAGTTCTACACTATTTGGTGAGAAACAACCTGTCCATGCTCTGAAACAGACAGTAAATATTCCCCTGGGCCCTTCCTTTCACCTTGCAGGCTGGGACAGGTCTCTGTCATCGCCCATCTCCATCATCTCTGTGCTTCTGGCAGCGGGGTCAGCAATGAACGGTGTGGTTACCCCAAGTTTTGACAGGGAAAATCTTCCACTACAGGACAATGTGCCCCAGGAGATCCACATTGTCCCTGGGTTCTGGCAGGTGCAGGGTTTGCAGCCTGAAAGGAAGGAGTGCAAGGTCGTGGGATGCGACTTTCTCCTGTCCTCCAGGAGAGGGCAACCCCTGGCTGGAGCTGAACTGAGAAACGCTGCTTTAAAAGGGATGCTTGGGAGGATTTTCCTCTTTCGCTGCTCCTTCCAAGCAAAAGCTCAAATTACTGTGATGGAGGAAGGCTGTAAAATGGAAAACACAGATGGGGAACTTAGGGGAGTGTTGGTTTGGGGTAGCTGTTTCTTTACACCGTGGCATTTGTTAATACAAACTGGCTTTACTAAAATGAAAAAGCAGAGTTAGAAATAAACCTGAATTCTTTTTGAATCAGTAACTTTCTGTGGGATGATCCAATTATAAGCATATCTGGCCACTTCTTTTCATTAGACTTGTGTTGAATTTCTCTTCTTTCTGTTTAAAACCCAGTCAGAATATGCAGGTCTATGAGTAATCTCTTTCTCAACCTCCTCCAAATACTTGATTTCCACCACGCAAGCTTGTTTTATTTGTGCAATATGTTCTCACATCAACAAATGCACTGTTCACCTGCTCTATAGGGACGGGCTGGTGAGCAAGACCCTGGCAAATGTGTATACCAAGTTTAATTCTATGTCGTTGGGTAACAGATCAAACAGCTCAGCCTCTTCTCTCTCTGTTTCCCCATCTGCAAAACAAGGATCACAAAACTGTAACATTTTGCAGGATGCCCAAGAGCAGAAGCCGTGAATTAAACCTAATGTTCTTCAGATGTCCTCTTAGGAGAGGGAGGTGAAAACCCAAGCCAGTATTTCAAATGTGTTTTTCTATGTTTGAGGGGTGTCCCACATGTTTCAGTGAAGCTACTTTTGAACATGGCCTGAACTTTGCTCTTGAAGGTGTCCAGGAGCTGGTGGGAGGGGAAGGTGGGGAGAGGACAAGGGCTCAAGATGCTTCTAAGTAAAGTCATGACTTGCTTGACTAGGGCTGCTCAAGCACCTCCATGATTTCCCTTCCCGATGTATAAGTATTGGAGGGGAAGTGGGCATCCCACTGGGCCACTTCATCCCAGTGAGGGTCTAGGGCTCAGAGAAAGAATATCTGGAAAACAAATAAGTAAAACCTTATTCAAATACTCCTTGGACCATCTTGCGCCTTGCTGTTAACTACAGAAAGAAGGCAGGAATGAGAAAAACCACTCAAGCCTGGGAGAACTGGAATGTGAAGCTTTTTGGCACAAGCTGAGCAGGAGAAGTTTCCAGAAGAAGCAACGTGAGTGAGAGGATTATTACAAAAGGCCAGAGTGTCAGATCTGTGCTGGGAGTTAAAAGGAGCCCATAAAATCCACTCACCAGAAATGGAGCCAGAGCAAGGTCTGGAGTTAACTCCTTAAAGTCTACAAAGCAGTGATAACCATCAGGAGTGACTTTCTTTCTCTGAGGTGCAGAGTCTGGGCAAAGTCCCACTGTAGCCATCACCCAGAAAGCTATAAAGAGGAAAAAGGCAGATCAAGCAGGTTGATGAGTGGTTTATGCAATGCAATAAATCCAATGTCCAGAGCAGCTCTCTACCTTCAACTTCCCTCTCATAGCCATTTATAACCATTCTTACAAAAGTAAAAGAGAAACATAATGCTATAATCCAGTAATATTATAACAGTATAATCCATATGCACCTAATTTTACCACCATTATGAATAAAAGTTATTGCACTGCAGTGCCAAACCTTATTGGGGACTTAGAAACTGCTTGCAAAATAGGGAGGGAGAAAAATCCAATGGCTTTTATTTTCCCTCTTCAAAGCCTTTGCAAGCACTGAGCAGTGAATCCCTACAGCAATTTCTCCTTTTCTGTGTAAATATAATGAGTTCTTGCAGATATTTGAATACTTACAAGTCTAAAGAAGTAAAGTCTAAAGATAAGTTGCAGAGCACTGCCTAAATAACATGCGAAAGTAGGGGCAAGCCTGGAGTGCATCGTCTCCTTCACATTCATGGTGGATGGGACAAGGAACAACGGGTTTAGGTCATGGCTAAGAAGATTCATATTACACATTTTCAAAGATTTTGTACTTGGAAGGAACATACAGGATGGATCTGGAGGCTGAAGGTGGT
Source organism: Lorius lory (assembly GCA_025629905.1). Taxonomy (NCBI): domain Eukaryota; kingdom Metazoa; phylum Chordata; class Aves; order Psittaciformes; family Psittaculidae; genus Lorius; species Lorius lory. The sequence goes on along the minus strand of JAOSLQ010046024.1, from coordinate 37,494 downwards.
GGGAGATCTCTGACACTGGGTGCATGCATCTTACAGTGATAACAAGGTAAAACTGTCCTAGATTATGTGGCAAGCTGAGGCTGGGGCTCCAACCTTACACTTAGCAGGTAAATGACTTATTCCTACAGCTCTCACCTCCTGCTTCCCTTGCAGAATGCCTTTATTGGCCTCAGATCCTATAATCCAGCAGCAGCTGATCAGTAGGTTACAGACCAGCCCTGGCCCGTCCCCATTTCCATTTCTGCTTCTGGTCTTCGGATCTCAACCCTGCTCTCCAAATGTGCAAGGGGAAACCCTCTTGGAGGGAGCAAGAGGCAGGACCTGGCTGCAGGAGTCCTGCCCACTGTGCACAGCTTTGGCTAATCTGAATATGTAGTGATTTGGTCCTGTTTGGATACTGGTGTCAGACACAGCTTGGGAGAAAGAAGAAAGCATGTGGCCAACATTTGCAAAGATTTTTGGTGCTCCCCTTGAATGGCAGATGCTCAGCCAGAAGAAATCACTCCAGTTTAACACACACCAGAACAAATATCATGTCTCCAGCTCGGAGGGGCAGAGCTTAAAGGGACAATCAAACTGAGATGCTTTGAAAAGACAGAAACGAGTGTAACACGGAAGCAAAGGCAAACTAATGAAAGTCAGAATGAATTTATGAGGCACCTTAATGAAACACGTGGACATGCCGAAGATGAATCCATGATGTTTTGTAAGCTTTTAAGTCTGCACATAGTATGGAACTCACATGATTGGAAAGGTAATAAATTTCCTAGCAAATGGACAAGATCATATTTGCACAGAGAAAACCTTTGCCCAAAGCAAGCGCATGTGGTTAGTGAAAGATTCAATTAGGCTCTTTAACGCCAGTTGCACAACTGTCTTGTTCAAAGACTTGTACTATGTTCTGTCAAAGGTTGCACCCCTTAAATGGTAACATTTATGGATTAAAGTCGAGCAGCTTTGCTCTGCCCGACAGATGGGTCTTGTTCCTTTGAGAAGAAAGATCACAGAGAAGATGATAAACAAATCATGTCCGACTCCATACCCGTAGTGACAGAACATCTACAATAAATGTTGCTTTTTACTTAATCAAACAGCTCAGACAACACACAGCTTGAAAAAGGGGAAGTACTGAGCAATGACCAGAAGCTGTTATGCAGCAGCACCCCCTGCCCAGCGGTGGAGCAGAAAGTCCCTGTGCCGCTGGGAGGGCACGAAGCGAGGCCCCAGCGCAGTGTCTCGGGGAGCCCTCCTGACCGGGCACCGGGCTCCTCTCCCGTCGCCCCACGGCCTCCCCGGGGCCGCGCTTGAACCCGGGGCCGGCAGCACCGCGGAGAGCTCCGCGCCCCCCAAAGGGGCGGCCCCGAGCTCAGTGTGTGTACACATGCAGGTACATATATGTAGACATATGTACATATATACATACATATATACACACACACACACATATGTATAGGGACATCTTTCCCTCTGAGCATTGACATCCATGGATTTTCTGAAAGCGGCTGGCAAAGTTCCGCCCGTCCCGTCAAGCACGGCTTGGTTCTCCCTTTCACGTGCGGTCTGGGGCTTCTTCTTTTCCAAATCAGTCCTCTGAAAGGCGTCCACAGTGAGGGGGTGACCTTCTCTTTGTCACAGGCAGCAGAAGCTGTACTGGTTGGGAGTCCACATCAGTCCACAGCTGGGAAGGGTCATAGAATGATGGAATCATAGAATCACAGAATCACAATATCATGGAATTACAGAATCATAGAACCACAGAATCATAGAATCACAGAATCACAAAATCATAGAATCATGGAATTACAGAAACATAGAATCACGGGATCATATAACCACAGAATCATGGGATGGTTTGGAAGGGACTGTGGAGGGTCCTCCCTGCTCCGTCTATAGCTGCACCCTCCTGAAGCAACAAGGCATAAGTAAGCCCAGTTATTTGGGCTGGTGGGCTGGTACTTGGCTTCTCTTCCCTGCATTTATTTATTTGTAGCTGTGTATGCAGCTGCATGAAATCACTGTAGTTCAAAACAAACAGCACGCAGTTCAATTACAAGAGTGAAGTAACACCAACAGCTTGAATTACGAAAGTGATAATAAAAGTGATAGAAAATCCTGTTTGAAATATGTTTAACACACAGAGACGAAAAGCGTAACACCTCTAGCATAGGGGATGAAATCGGGAAGATAAGTAGTGAAATTGACGTAGCAGAGTGCTGTGATGTATTTGTGCTTTCTATAAGCAGATCAGGTGTGTCTGCAAATACGTGGAACAAGGGAAGTGTCGCCCGGGAAGACCCCGCATGTGTGGTGCAAGCGGCTCCACTTCCTTTTGCTGTTTAAAAGACATTTCCTTGCAGCCAAGATCTGAAAACTTGAGATTTTCTTTGTTTGCAGCCAAACAGATGTGCAAGAAAAATTACGGAATTAAGCAGTGGTTTTGTGCAGGGAAGAAGCGGCGGGTTTGGGTTTGGTTTATGTTTTTCCATGTCTATAATCACAACTGCCTGCAAAACAGAAGTCGAGGATGAAGCGAAGTGGCAACAGGAGTTATCTCAGCGTAAGGAGGATTCCGATCTTTACTTTTCACTCTCTGTCGGTGAACAAGATCTTCCCGTCGCTTTTCCTTGGGAAGCTTGGGGCTGCGGGATTCTCCTCACCTTCAGTTATAAGTTTCTATTGTTACTTAACTGCATGTATCCTATTCGCTTCCCTCTTCTTCAGCCAGGCAGCGGGCAAAGAAAAGCCTCCACAGAAACCGGTGTGGATCATCGAATTGATCCTGCGGGAAGTGTAACTGCGAATAGAGACAAATCATTTTTAGCCTAAAAAACTCTGTGTCCGGCTCTAGGGAAAGGTTTAATTCCTGGAGAGGAATAATAGAAGGTGCAGGTGTGAATTAATACATTTTCTACAGCATAAATGGTTGCTATGAGGATGAATATCTGTACAGAAAGGTTTTCAGGCTTGAAACCTGCATTTTGTGCCATGGAGAATGATAGGACTCCGGTATTAGTTTTTGAAATGCCTCCTTATTATTCGTTATGTGTGATTGTAAGAAAATACCCAAAGAAAAAGAAACAACACAAATTCAGAGGCTTTTACCGAGCTTTCACAAACGTGCGGCCGCAGTGGGGCCACAGCCAAAGGACCTGCCGCAGCTCCGGAACACGGATTTTAAGGGTTTGCACTCAAAAAGGCAGGTAGGGCTTTGGGTTACGGGTTTTTGAGATGGGGGATTATATATCGGAAAGTTGCCGTTGTCCAAAAATAAATTAAAATCAGCATCATCTGCGAATTTTGCTGTTGTAGTAAATTAGTTTTGGTTTGGGATAATTTTTTTGTTCGCTTCCTTTATTAGTTTCTTCGAAAAGAAGTGGAAATCTGGTCCTTTTTAAGCTTCTAAAGCTCCACAACAGCAGCTCCCCGGGTTGTTTCGGCGGTGGGGGAATGCGGGGTCGCTCCTTCACGTCTGCTGGAAGACATCCCCTTCCACCTCCTGTCCTTAAGGCAAGAAAACTGCCCTCGGCCCCTCTCCGGGGCTGCACCCCGAGCCCTTCCCCTTCTTTTCTGCTCGGGTGGGCTCCTGAGCCGCTTCCCTGGAGGGCCGTTTTAACCGCACACGGAGGATGCGGGGTCCGGACGCGGCCCCCATCGCCTCTCTGCCCGCTGGGGTGGGAACGTGCCTTGGCTGTTGGACCCCTCGGCCGGGGACGAGACCCGGAGCCGGGATTTACCGGGATAACCGGGATCATCAGTCCCGGCTCTGAGCTCCCGGAGGAGGGGGGTGGTGTCCGGGGCAAGCAGAGGCACTTAGGGGCTGGGGGCTGGCATTTTTTCATTTATCAACCGGTCACCCCCAACCCCTTTCCCTCTGCCGGCTTCTTCCACGGAAAAGGTCCCTGCGATTTTTCCCTTTCCGCGTTTCCGCTGCGCGGCCGCGGAGCGCGGAGCCGCGGGGGAAGGGAGGTTCTGTTGGATTTACGATCCGCACCGTTGGGAACGGCAGCACCGGGATTTACTGTAAAACGCCGCGGCCGCCTTTCCCGGAGGCGACTTGAAGCGAGAAAGTCTGAGAATGTCACTTAGCCAGAGTTTGTCGCCAAAAAAACGTGCCCTTGTTCGGGCAGCGATAAATTTCCCCTCTGGCATGGAGCAAATTGAGCCGCCGCGGGGGGGAGAAGGAAGGCTCCCGGCTGGCCGGGAAGGGATCCCTGCGCCAGCCTTGCAGTCCCGGCAGCTTCATCCCTAGGGATGATCCAGCCCACCCCCCCCCCGCCAGGCCACCACCACCAGTAATAAAGTTGTCCCGGTGCTGTGACCCCCCCGGTTTTGTCAGTCCCTGCACACAGAGGCTTTCTGATGGGGAAAGGATCCTGATTTATATCCGTGATGTTATTGGATTGAATTATGCATCCCAAGAGGTGAAAAGGGACAGACACACAAGAACCCCCAGCCAGAGCATGGGATGGGGCTCAGGCCTTTGGAATGGGCTCAAGTGGACTCGGCCCCACGTGTTATCCCAGGGCTCTGTCATGTCGAGGAGCCTGTGGTCAAGGTCAAGCTGTCTTCTGCTCCTAGCAGAGGGTACTATGGTGGGCAGGGAGGGTGCAAATTGCTCTGGTATAGTAGAGATTGGCAGGAGTATGAGGGAAGAGAGCAGAGAAACTGGTGTCCACAGATTCCCCTGAAGAATTTTGGGATCTCACTTCTTATCCCACTCACATTTGACATTTGCAGGATAAATAAGGAGGAGAAGTGGTGACTTCCATTGACTGTGGTGTGTTCTTCTATTTTCTAAGACCAAATGTGGACACAGCAGAAAAAAACCCCAGAGATCTGGCTGAACATAGGTCACCCATTTGTACTTCATTTCCCTCTCCTTCCATTCTGTTCTTAGAGGTGGCCAGAGATGTGAGTGGGGATGTGAAGCCCCCAAGGCACTGAATGTTCAGGCTGGCAGACCTGTACCCACCACCTTGCCCTGTATCAGGCTGGTGAGCCAAGATCCACTGGCAAATTGGCTTTTTCCTCCTGAAGTGTGAGCCAGGAGGGTTTGAGAAGGCTCTGTTTTGGAGACTGGTTGAAGGGAAGAGTTAGAAGAGGTTTACATTTTGGGAGAGAGCAGCCCTTGGAGATGGACATTGCTTGAGGCTCTCTGTGGCCTGGGCCACTGTGCAATCATTCTTGGTGCTCCAGCCACTGGGACCTAAATGCCTCCTGTTCCCCCAGTGCCTCTTCACCCTTTTTCTGAGCTCTGCTGCTGACCAGGCTGGAGGACCCCACAGGTTTGCCATCTTTCACAGTGCTTCTGCATGGCAAGTGAGATGCTGGGCAGATTTGGGTAGATTTCTGACTGTAAAAGATGTTGGCCCCTATATAGCAAAGTTCCATAGAGATCTTCACGTAGTTTACAATGGCTGTAAGAAGTAGTAATAAAGCAAGAAATGATGGTAAAGGCAGAAGTACAACTCAGACCTCTCCAGCTGCAGGGTAGTACCCCAACCATCAGGCTCTTGAGTCTTCTGAAATACATTAATTCCTGTGCAGCAGAAGCTGTAAGCCAAATGCAAACCAAATCTTGGGCTCTCAGTCTTGGGGTTTGAATTCATGCTGAGAACAGAGACAAGCCAACATCTTATTTTGTCCTTGAGAAATCCTAGTCCCAAATGTTCCCCTTTTCTTCTAAATGTTGGGTGGGGAAGAACTGGCTTGATTCTGACACCATTTGATAAAGAATAACTACGGTCAAATGAAAAAGCTCTCATTATTTTATTAATGAGATTTCCTAATTCAACTATTTTACCTCTTTGTGGAATTCTAAGACGTGGAGCACAAAGGAAGGTAGTGGCACTGGTGGGATGTGACAAATACCAAAAACCTTCAGTGGGTTTCCAGTTCTGCTCCATACGTATCGCATTGTTTCATGTGTTTGTGTAACCCTAGGTTTAGTGGAATGTGCCTGAATGATGGTTGAGCACAGATGTAGGAAAAGACTGCCAAAAGCACTCCAAGAAAGGACATGGGACTGGCAATAAATAGAGCTGCATCAGCAGGAACGGAGGCTATGAGCCCTGGAATCTCATTCCAGATTTCGCATCCTCCATGGACTGATGGTGATGGGGAACTTGGGAGAGGGACAGGAAACTGGGTGGCTGGTGTCCCAGCAGCTCAAACATCAGCTCAGCATTAGATTTAGCAACACGAAAAGAAGAGCAAGTGGGAAAGCAACCATAAGACAAAGTGCTCTCACACCTTACCATAAGCTATCCAGACTCAGGGACTGAGAGGGCCTGGAGAAGGGCTGCTTGTGCCTTACTCTCCCTTTCCTCTGGGACTATGCAGGGCTGCAGGAATGAGCTTTAGAGTGTTATTTTCATTTGCACTGACCTGAGTCAATGTGGGGGAAAACCCCATTTGTCAATGAGAACAAAGTGGTAAGGTTGAGGCCAGAATCTCTCTGGTTGACAGTTAAACCATGCACTGATTGCCCTGATGCTCCCTCAAAAGCCCCAGCTGAGATCCCCAGCTCTGGGGGTCCCATCAGCCCCTTCCTCACCCACATGACAGCAGCCTGCTTGGCTCCAACCATGCCCAGCCCATCTGGCCACCAAGACAAGAGCCTGGGTCCTTGCCCATGTGCCATGGCCAGGCTTATGCTTCTATTCAGCAGTTAGTATTGTGCATATGCACACTAAGGGCTGCTCAGGGTGCACATGAACCCTCCCTCCTGCCTTCCATTGCCTGTCCAGACTGCAGACAGAGCCATAAGGTACCATAAAGCTTAAGGTGTGTAATTTTTATGTCAACATTTATTTAGATGCCAGGTCTTCGGTCTGCTCAGGAGCCTCTGTACCCAGGGCACACTTCCTGCAGCCTACAAACCTTCATGGTTCTTTGAAAACCCTCCTAAATGATGGGACACTTGGGACTAAGGAGTGAGGCAGTTCATGGAAATAGGAAGAGAAAACCAAGGGTCTTTATCAGAGACGGCGACATACATTAACCAGGGATTCCCATAAAAATACCACTGACCTTCCTCTGCTTGTGAAAATCAATGTCTGAGGAGCTGCAGCACCACTGGGCTGCTTTCCCATTTACACAAAAGCACCTTTTTTACTGTTGATGGGGAGGAAGGTCCCAGGGTTGGGCAAACACTTCACTGTGAAGGGCTGGAGATGGGGAAATGGCTCCTGTTGCTTCTGAGAATGGGGACAAAGTCATTGGTTAGGGCCATCTGAATGAGGATCAGACCTTTCAGGAAAAGAATCTGACATTTGGCATAGGCCGATATTTAAAAAGAGAAGAAATGTCAGTATTCAAAGCCATGTTTGTGCTGTACAGAGATGTTAAACATCACTTTCTAATCTAGGGGCAGAGAGATGGTTGTTGCAAAAAGGGTGCACCTTCAGATGACAGGAAGCTCACCCCAACCTGCCGTGTCATTCAGCAGAGGAATTTTAACAAGAAGCACCTGCCTGTCTCTTGTAGCTCAGCACTGGCCTTTACGGCTTTACACACACTGTTAAATTTAATCAAGCACATCAGTTTACATATTGTTTCTAATGATGAAACCCTCTCTGGCTGGGTTTTGCCTATAGCTGAAGGTACTAAGGTGTATTCAGAAAGAAAAGAAACAATCACTCAGCCAAAACCACATTCGCACGCTGTGCCTGAAGTCAGGAACTTACGTTCTCAGCACCAGCACCCAAGTGTTCTCAGCACCAGCATCCGAGAGCTCACACAGACCCCTGAGGAATATCATAGGTGAGAAGTGATGAGATGCTAAAGGCATTTGACTTAACAAGCGATCTGCTCTTCGTGCCTGCATGACACTGGTAGAAGCATTAGCCCAGCAAATGGTCCCCATGGGTACCCCAGCTCAGTTTGTGCTGCTGGAGAACTGGTGAGTAGTGGATTGTGATGTGTTTGCCATGATGCAGTTCAAACTCATAGGTGAGGTAATATTTTGCACTAACAATCATTCTCCAGGACTAAAAAATGAGGAGCAATGGGAAGAAGCTAGTCCTGGGGGGAGGAGGGAAAGGAAGGATGCTCAGGGCTTGGAAATCCCAGCACAAAGAGGAGGTCATGGATGATGCAGCACGTCTGAGGGCGCTGGGTTTGCTGCCTGTGTACTCTGCATATAGCTGGCTCATGTGTAGTAGGTCCCAGAGTCCCGAATGCATCAGACTCACTGATCTCCGTGGAGTTAAACTATTCCTACTCCTCTTTGTTCTGTATTTCTGTATATACAAAACCTGTGACCAAATTAATCTTCTTCCATCAAGGCAAAATTTCTTGGTGGATAGAGAACGAGTCGTGAAGCCATGAATTCCCACTTCTTTCTCAACTGTCTGGCTCAGCCTCATCTTCACAGGCCCATGGGGACCATTTCTGGGTGCACATCTGAAAGAACACAAGAGCACATGTTACTTCAGCTAGTGCAGGTCACGAATCTCTTGTCCATCTGAAAGACATTCTCTTAATAGGCTATTGCTTGCACAGGGCAGATGGGGAGACAGAGAAATCCAGGGGAGGGGAAGGAATCTCGGTTGCTGTGGCAGGAAGCAGCAGCTCCATCCCCAGCAGATCTGCAGCATAGGGCAGTGTTTCAGGGATATTGTGGAAGGACAAACAGGAGAAGCTGTAATAAAGTAATATAAAATAGTGGCTCACACTGTAGAAAGGCTGTGGTCCATTCCTTGCAAATGTGCATGAAACGATGGTCCCAGTCTCCTCTGCACTAAACTTGAGGGAATTGCTTTGAACTTTAACGAACACAAGGGACTACACAATTTTGCCAGTGCACTTTAGGGGAATTACTATTGATTTGTACCAACATAAGCCCAGGAGCTGAAGAGAGAGACGGGGAGAGGTGCTGGGCTCAGCACCCTTGCAGAAGGAAGGGCTCATCCTCACCTATGGGTGCTCAGCAGCGGAGCTGTACCTCAACACCACTCCTGGCTTCTCAGCGCATAGTTCTGCCCTAGACGAAAGCTGGAAGCTCTTGCTCCCAGGCACTGACAGCCCTTGCATTTACACAGGGCAGGAAAACAGGCATTTAACTTCATTTAGTTACTTTACACTTCCTGGCTCTCCTGTTTCTTGTGGAAAACTGTTATAAGCCAAAATACATGAGAAAAGAATATGGTTATTGGTTTGTTTTCCAGGAGAGCCAATGCAATACTTCTGTTTCTGATAAAGTTTACAAAAGGTGTGTTCCTGGCCTTGTACACGGATGTGAGTGTGTATGCAGGTACCTGACCCAGTGACTGCTAAAGCAAAAGGAATTACTTATATATCACTTAATTGTTTGTTTTTTGTTGTTTTTTTTTTTGGGGGGGGGAGTGTGTGTGTTTGGAAACATAAAGTTATTTTAATATTTTAATAGATTAAAACCCATTTATTTGTCAGGAAGAGACTTATCCCAACGAGCCTTTTCCTGATGGGATTTTCCAAGCTAGATAACGTTTTCCACCTTTCTCCTGTCGGTTAAAAGCGCTTCAGGTGAACAATGACTGTCCCATCAACCTCGGTTATTTATACTCGCAGCTACCGCGACCGCTGCGGCTGCCTGCGGTGCTGGAGGACACCTTGGATGCTCCATATCCCCCAAGGTGCTTGGTGTTAAAACAGATTAAACTCCTGTGTCTCATCCACCTCCTTAAAGCAGTGACTGAACTGTCCTGCTAAACTGAGCCTTTAATGAGGAAATGAAGCCAAGAGTCCAGGTTACTTTATCTTTAATACATTATTGGGTGCTGCTGAAATAGATGCACGCAAACACAGACCTGTTTGTGCTTACATCCCTCCCATTTCCATCCTTCTCCAGCATTTCAGTGCGTTCCAGTGGGAAGCAGATATGAAAGCCCACACGCTTAGGTTCTGGTTTTGGTGACTTGACATTGCTGCAAGCTCTGTCTCAGCTCCTTTAGTCCAGGCTTGGGACTGTCCCTGGCATTTCAACACCTCAATCCCTTTCACTTTTGCTTTTGTTGCCCATACCTGGTTGCTGGGCTGCAGACCCAGGATGGGCCACTGATAGCTTCAGTGTTGGATGAAGGCAAGTTGGGGTTGGAGGTGAATTTTCGTACCCCAAATCTTTTCTATACTCTAATAAACGGTCCCTGGAAGGTGACACAGGTGGGACCTGGGTTTCTTCTGGCCATCACACGCACCAAGTGCCCCAAGCCCCTTTGCTAGCCTCGTACCTGTGCATCACCTAGGATTTAATGGCATTAAAAAGCAACAGTTCGTTAATTCAGTTGCTTTATGCAACTGAAGATAAACACCAGCAGGATTTTCTTCCTCTTCTCTATGAAAACACCCCTCCCATAATCTTATAATAACCAACATACTGAGTTGTACGTATTTTGCTGCGTTAGGTAGCACCCTTTCTGTGGCCGTAGAGGCTTTCTTACTTGCTTATAAAAACTAAACGCAAACGGGTGTATCCTTGGGGAAAAGAAGGAAAACTCTTCTAGCCTTGAGTATTTAGGGGAAAAAAACCAGCCCTACAGGTACTGGGCTGGAAATGGCTGAAGGGGAAGGGAGGCAGTGGCAAAGGGAGCCAGGGCTTCTCTCTTTGTAGGTAAAATTGTGCTTTAAAAAGGTTTTTCCCGTCCTGGGGCAGCAGCCGCTGCCCGTGGGCTGGAGCCTCAGGCAGAGCCGGGACCCCACAAACGGGGCTTTGCCCCCTCGTTTCTCCACCGGGCCCTGGTTTCTGGCCGGGAACTGGGGGAATCGCCTCGGTCTTGCACTTTTTTGCACGAGAATTGATGGTGAGGAGGGTGCTGGATGCTAATGGGCAGCCCCGGGGTTTCTGGGTGTTCGTTTATCGTCTTTTAAGAGAGGGGGAAACAAAAAGCGGGGGGGAAAAAGTGTTTAACCGTCAGAATAAAGACAAAAAAGTGCTTGGAGGGAATTGAAAAGAGCCCCTTTTCCTCCGTCTTTGGTTGCAACGGAAAACCGCAGACGGGTCTCTAATGCGGGTATTTCACAGTCGTGCAGCGACATTAACATTCAGCGCACGGATCCCTGCAGCAGGAATGAGATGGGTTTGAGTGTGGAGGAACGAAAACCCATTAGAAACCGACAACTGTATTAAATTTCAGCTGGGAAAATGGAAATATGTCTCACTTGGATGTTTACTTCTGTAGATCAGCGCAAACTCCCCCCTGAAAAGAGCGATTTAGTTGTTATTTAGGGAATATTTCATCTCAGTGGCACTTCCCGAGCGCCGTGAGCCCCATCCATGACCAGGCTGCTCGCAAGCAATGAACTTGGTTCGTCTATTAACGTTGTAGTTTATAAAAAGCAATTAAGTCCTGTAGCAAAAAAAGATAACACTGATTCCTGTGGAAAATTCATTCCTATTTTGCCTTTGTAACACTTCTAATGGACCGAAAAGGCTTGAGATTAACGAATTTCATTTTGCAATTTATTGGATGTAAGTACCATGAGGAGTTTTCCCGTGTTGTTCGCAGCTCTAAAAGGACACGGCGATGTGCAGCAGCACACAAAGATCGCGTCTTCTTCGGGTTTGAAAACATAAAACCCATTTGAAAAGGAAAGAAGGGGCGAGAGGCAGAGCTCCCTTTTACATCGTAGTTTAGTTTTGGGCTCAGATTAGGAGACAAATGGAGCGAGGACATAAAAAAGCTGTACCTTTAATTCGGCTGAAGGAGAAGCAGGGAAAGGAGGGAGCAGTCTGAGGTCTCCGTTAATGACATCCCGTCAAGATGCTTGTAAGCCCCAAGAATGTTTACAACGTGGGCTCAAGTTCAATGACAAAATCCTTTGATGGGGAAAGGGGAAGGGGGAAAAAAAGCAGCAGCCCAGACACTTTGTGCGGTGGGCATGAACTTGAACAAAGGAAAGGAGTCAAAGGCTGGGAGAGGGGGGAGGCGTGAAGGAAGGGCTGGGAGAGGTGATCCCGCTTGCTGCTGCCTTCTGAGGGTCTTAGGTGGATCCGTGGTGCGTTTTGATCTATCCTGGGGAGAGGAAAGGAAAGGTTAGGAGAGGAGGAGGGATGAGAACGGGAAGGGGAGAGAAGGGAAAAGATTCCAATGTGGTTTGTGCCTCACCTCGAGGCATGGGGGCGAATGAAGGTGACTCTCCAGGGGGCTCTGTTTTAAACATGATTTTCTTACATCACCAGGAACTCTCAGGGCTCATCTGCCCGAACTTTGAGGCTGCTCTGCCCCAGGTTTTGGAGCCTCTGCTCTAAGTTTGAGGCTGCTCTGCCCTAAGTTTGAGGCTGCTCTGCCCTAAGTTTGGGGCTGCTCTGCCCCAGGTTTTGGGCTGCTCTGCCCCAGGTTTTCTGAGTTTCAAGTTCAACGGCAAAGGGAGGGGGTGGGAGCCTTCACCTGGCCCAGCGGCCCCCGGCAGCGGCTCCTTCCCGGCGTTTTACGAGGATGTCGGGCCTTTCTCGCCCTTTGCTGAGGCCGCCGTGTAAAGGTTTTACAGCTCTCCCCGAGACTCTCCTCCTCCCCTTCCCATCTGCATTTTCCTCTGTGGATTCGGGGTTGGAGCTGGGAACAGGGGTTGGGGGCAGGGAGGGTGTCGCGTCTCCCAGTTTCAGCCCAATTTCCCGTTGGGCAGGGATCCTAACTGGGGTGGAGGTATCTGGGGGTTTCCAGCCATTCCAGTGCGGTTTTGGGGACATCGGGGGAAGAGCTTCAGATGGGGGGAATTAAAAGATGGGGAAAAGAAACATCCGCTCACTAAAAGAATTAACCCTTAACGTGCAATAGAGGGCAGCTTCAGGAGGAGCATCCCTTTTCAAGCCCATAAACAGGCCAGGTTTATTTTGAAGTGAATATGGGCATGGAAGACCACAATCGTATTTCTTTCCTTTTATTAAACTACTTATTTTTCTTTGCGGGACACCCGAGGGGCTTCCTCCTGCCCGGTAAAAACGCTTCTGTTCTATGGCCTCTACAGCCACACAGAAATCAGGGTGAGAAGGCTCATTACTGGTAACACGGGGGAAGACAAGCAGGTTTGGAGCTTTTCATCTACCCCCTCCTTCAGAAAAACCAGGCGAACATTCCCAGCGCTTTCCAGCACCGGTGCCGCCGGGATTCTGGGCAGGGATGCTCCCAAAGGGACAGAAATAGAGGAAGTAAACCCTGATTGTTTCGAATCCGAGTGATTCTGGGCAGGGGCCCGCAGTTCCCAGTGCAATTCCGCGCTCGCACCGTCCCTTTCCTCCCTCTTTTCCTCCTTTTTTGGGGAGTTTCTGCTGCCTTCCAACAGCCCCAAAGACTCCTTTGGAATAGGGGGGGATTGGATTTATTGCGTCTGCCCCACTGCCCCTGCTTACGTCACTGCTCGGAACGCTCAGCCCGAGCGTCATTGGCTGTTCCCAGACGCTTCTGGCGTCATGCGTGACGTCAAGCGGGGAGGGACCCTCTCCCAGGAGGGGAATAGCTGCACCCTGGGGTGCCATCGGCACCTCCTGCAAAGCGCAGGGAGAAAATAGCAGGGGGAAACTGGGAAAAACGGAAAAAAAACTTGGGGAAAACGGGAGAACGCGCCTGGCTTTTCTTCCCCCGCCCCGCTGAGAGCCAGAACCGGCCGAAGCCTAGAATACTTAATAAATACATCATTAAACTAGAGCAAACCCACTCTTTAAAATGCTCATTACTTGGGGCACGTTGCTGATGAAGGCTTCGGATTAAAATAAGAAAAGGCAGCAAAACCATAAAAGACGATTTGTTTTTTGTTTGTGGAAAGGGTGGTTTGGAGTTTATTCGCTTTTTGAGAGGCTTTTTGGGGCTTATGGCAGGTTTAACCATGCTGCTGCTGCAGGGACTCTGCGAGCCGACACATCGCTGCCTTGAGACACAGAGATATTCAACAAAGGAATTTATTTGCGCTTCCCCGAAGCTGTAAATAACCCGAAAAAGCAGAGAAAAACGCGTGTTTGTGTGTATTCACTTTTCACCCTATTTATTCCGTTGAAAAGGATGACGACGCTTCTTAATATTAACCAAGATCATTTAGTGTTACACGGGGATTACTCAGCACATGCTACGACGCATAGAGCTATAATTCCATATTAGTAGGAGAAGGGAAATGTGTGTACAAATAACGTATATCAGCACAAACGAAAGCGCGTAGGGAATTATACCGATTGCATTTACCTGTATCAAAATATAGGCACGAACATACATGTAAGTGTGTATATGTACGTATGAAACACGTTTATATACACCTTGGGCTGAGTATATATTTATATCCGCACATCCGGCACTACATCGCATGGCTACGTGCATACCTTCGGGTATATCTAAATACACCAACACAAATATCGTCTATGAGAAAAGGTAAAATAATGCGTATTGCTAAATATGCGCATACCTATATGTATATTTTATATATAACCGCGCCAAACCCGCAGTACGCGCCTTCCCGGACGTGTCCCTGCGGGTACACAGATGTCGTGCCGCGTTTATGCGGCCAATTCTCACGTGTGTTTCTGGATACGCACCCGCGCTGTGTTTATTCTCCTTTAGACGCGCATTTTGATACTTCTGCCTGGATTAAGGGGATTTTTGAAGCTCGTTTTCCGCTTTAAGTACGGCTTTTGGTTGCTAAAGACCAAATTGCCTGTGATCCCCGTTCTCATTCCCTGACAGCGCCGCTCCCGCAGCATGCAGGCGAGCCGGGAGTTGCGTTTTGGGGTTAATTCATGCAATTAGGCCAGTTTTTCCTTTTCTTTCTTTCTGGTTTTGATTTCTGAGGATGCTGTTCAAACCAAAGCGGCATCAGAGGGACGGAACACGACGTGGCAGCGGCGTTGTAAGGCAAGAGCAAACTGTACAGGGTCCTCTGCGTGCAAAGCGGGCGGGGATGGGGCGCCTTCCACAGGCGCCCCACATTCGGGGGTCCCCACCAGCCCCCCCGGGAGCAGGGGGAGCGGTGCCCAGCGCTCAGCGCTGCCCGGGCGGCGGGGACGGCTCAGCCCTCCCCGGCCCTCCTCGCTGCCGCCAGTGACGGTGCCGGCGCCCCCCGCGGGGACGACGGGTTGGGGGGCAGACGGGGACCCCTTTGGCACTTGCGGTGGCCGCGTCCTCACGGGGTGCTGCTGCTGCTGCTGCTGCTGCTTTTGATTTTGGCGACGACCTTTTTCTCTTTCACCCGCCTGTTCTGGAACCAGATGGTGATCTGCCGCTCCGTGAGGTTGGTGGCGGCCGAGATCTTCCTCCTCTTGTCGCGGGTGATGAACTTGCTGCTCGCGTACTCCTTCTCCAGCTCCCGCAGCTGCACTTTGCTGTACGGGACCCTCTTCTTGCGGCCCCGGCGGAAGGAGCAGCCGTCGGGGGGCAGCTGCCCGGCGGAGTCTGAGCGTGGGGAGAGATGGGGCTGAGCGGGTCGGGGGGTCCCGCGCACCCCCCACTCCTCCCGCATCCACCCACCTCCCACCACTTTTCCCTGCAAGCACTCCCTGCCCCGTTTCCTCCCTCTAGCCTCCCGGCAGGAGTTATATTTAAGTTAAATTATCCCTATTGGTATTTAAAGATCGCTTTTCCTCCCGGAATTTGTTTATTTACTTTGTTTTTCTTTTCGTGGAAAAATCCAGGTATTGGCAAAACACCGAGGTGGGCGAGACCCGCGTAACACCCGCGTAACACCCGCGGTTCCAGCAGAGCAGAGCCGTGGTGGTGGTCCCCTCGATCGTGGCCCTGCACGGTGCGAGTTATGCACACCCCTTACCCCCTCTAAAGCAGCCCCATTCCGAGGTCTGCCCTGGCCCTCAGCGGCTGGGATCGTGTCTGGAGCCGGATAGTATCATCATCTGCACCCGGATAGTACCACTGTCTCCACCCGGATAGTATCACCATCTGCCTCCCTGCTCGGAAGGTGAGGAGCTGCAAAGGGCAGTGTTAATCTAAATGGTTATTTTGTGAACTCTAATTTGGGTTCCTTCCTAAGTGCTACCGGGCGGCAAAAGCAGCTCCCCAGAAAGTTATTTAAAGCCTTGGTCTCGGTAACCCCCCACACGATGGTTCCGCACCCCCATCCTAGCCCCCGCACAGGGTCGTTACCTGCAAAGGCGGATTTCAGGAGGTACCCGGCCTGCCCCTGCTCTTTGGGGCAGTACATTTGGCTGCTCCAGCCGCCGCCCAGAGCCCACGGCTGATGGTAACCGTCCACGGGCAGCAGAGTCTCATGCCGGCCGTCCCCCGGGCCGCCCAAACCAGGGACCACCGACACGTCCAGGTAACCGGCGACGGGCTGGTACGGGGCCCCGTACCCGGGGTAGAAGGCGAACTCAGCGGGGCGGCTCTGGAAGTCCTCTGCTCCCGCGGGGGGTTCCAGGTATTTCTCGCCGGGGAAGGGGGCCTGGGCCGGGCCGGCCTTGAGCGCGCTGCGGGCGACGCGGCAGGAGTAATACCCAACCGCCCCCCCACTCCTG
>JAOSLQ010046024.1:0-15876 GCA_025629905.1 Lorius lory | reverse complement strand
CCAGGTTGGACACAGGGGCTTGGAGCAAGCTGCTCCAGTGGAAGGGGTCCCTGCTCATGGCAGGGGTTGGAGCTGGAGGAGCTTTAAGATCCCTTCCAACACAAACCAGGCTGGGATTCTATGATTCAAGGATTCAGGGTTCTTCCACCTTCTACCTCCCGAGCATGGTGGTGGATCCTTAATGCCTAAAAAGGGTTACCTGATGGTGCAGGCTGGGCTTTGTGTTATCCAGGCAGAGCAGAGACCACAGCAAGTGTGTTGGGACACTTTGGGATGAACACATTGCCTCGACATTGCTACAGCCACTGCGAGAGGGTCCGTGCATTGCCCTCACCGCTGCTGCTGCCATTGCCAGTGCCTGGGGAGGTCTCTCCTGGCCCCCTCTGCCCACTGCACTTCAGCTGCGGATGATTCCCAGTGAGGACAGGAGGACGCAGCGTGGGAAGGCATCGAGCATCACACCCAGCCCATCCCAGGGCTCTGCTGTGCCCTGGGCTGCAGCGTTATGGGGGATAGGGAGAGACATCCCCATCCTAGTGGAGTTTAATGGGATTTTACACATTTCTGCTTCTCCCATAATTCAAGGGATGAGAGTGGGGTCTCCTCCAAGCGGCCCCCCCCAGGTCTGAGATCCCAGCATAAGGTGGGAATAGCGATGGGGAAGGACTGAGACCAGCGGGTGCCGGGGAGCCCGCAGGGATGGGGGGTCCAAAGGTCGCTCTTTCTCCCCCCTCCACCCCTTTCCTTATTGCAGGGGCGGCGGCCGGGGCCGCCCGAGGCCGAGGAGGGTGGGGAGGAAAGCGGGAGGGAAGGAGGCGGCAGGTGGGGGGGGGGCACACACACAACCGCCTCTCTTCTCCCTTCCCGGGCTGCAACCGGGGCTCGGGGGGCTCCGGGGACCTGAGCAGCTTTTTACCCTTCAATGGAAACCGAAGGCCTCCAAATCCAGCCATTTCCTGGCATTTCCAAGGCTAAATTCGCAGCTTCCCCGTCGCCACGTTCCCGGCGGCCAGGATTGATGCCGAGTTAATTTGGTTTGGGGATAAATGTGTTGCTGGGACTCAATTGAAAGCCCAAACGTTACTTGCCAGAATGGTGGAGACAATAACGCCAAGTATTAGAGGATGGGTGAGTGAATTGCTTGTTTTCAGGCAGTGCCAGACTACATTAAGTCCCACGCGTGAATACCGTGGCGGGATCGTTGCTTCACAACAGGGATCGAATGCTTTGTAGAGACAAAATTCCGCCCTTTTCCCAAAGGCAGAGCACAGGGAAGAGCCCATGATCCCGGTCCGACGTTCGTGATGGCTTTTCCTCCTCCCGATTCCTTCCGAAGGGGGGGTTGGGACCCCTGCTCCCTCGTTTTGGGGGTTCTCGGGCACTTCGGGCCGTTTACACCAGGGGAAGCCGGACCAGAGCTCGGCTCCGGTTGGCGATGCCGAGAAGCGCTTTTAGGAGGGAAGGAATCCCAGCGCGAAGTTAGCGGCAGTTAAAGGACAGTGAAACTGTCCCTGCCTACACGTGTGCTGAGGACGTTGCAGACTCAGCCTCTGCCGACACCAGCCCTGAGCCGTTCCCATTCGTTTTCCCTAAAATCCTAGGGAATTCCTTGTATTTTCTGCTCACCGCTGCGGTCCAGCCGAGCTGCGCTGCAAACCCGCCGGAGCTGATGCCGCGGCCACGTCTTTGTAGGCTTTTATTTTAACTCCTTTTGCACCAAACCCCTTCTTAACTCGGTGCTGGATCGGCTCATCCCGGCCCTGAGGCGTTCATCCCCCCCTTCCCCAAGAATCCTCCCCCGGTACTTGCTGTTTTTCCCGGTGCTCGGAACACGGCGCTTCCCGGAGGGGAACCCACGGCACCCAGAGATACAGTAATTAAACCCCTCGTCCATAATAATTAATATGTGATACGTAATTATCCTAATGAAGACCCAGTTGTGCTCAAGACCCATTTGAGAGCTTCCTTGAAAGGTTTGAGAAACTGAAGTGTATTTATCAATGTTATATTAAGAAGTGTGTGAATAAATATGAACAGAAAGAATGTGGTATCGTTAATATTGATATAGTAACAAGTATATTGATAAATATTGTGCTATTAATGGATTATAAGTATTATAATATGAATGCCTTCTATGTATAATACTACTCAGTAACAAAACATTCCCCCAACGATCTTTTTATCCCGTTCCTTCACCCGCATACGAATATAGAGATACACTGGAGCATGTGGGGAAGCGCAGCCGGCGCAGCCCCACGTTTTACTCAGGTCCCAAACACACATTTTCCCTGTTGTGGTTCTGACGGCAAACGGGAAAAGCTTCTTTCTGCTCCTTCCCGTAGTTTATTAGGACGGGCAAACCCAAACAAGCAGAACCCGAAACCCGAGTGCTGAAATAACGCCGTGGACGGAGAAGTAATCCTAAAATTGGTTGAGACTTTTTGAAGCTTAATGTTTCTTTTTTACCAAATTACCCAATTCACAAGGCAGGGTTGGGGGAAAGGGGAGGTTTTCCCTTCCTTTCTCTGTAATATTCCAGCTTTCCCTGAGTTTTTAGCTGTCCCGGGATGGTTTTTCCTCCTCCAGGCTTTGGGGGTGCGCAGCAGGGGCTGCCACCTCTGTCCTCGTTGGGGGACAAAGGGGTTGAGCTCCCACCTCCGAAGGCAACTGCTTTGTTCTGCATGAATTAGCCAGGTTAGTAAAGATGAGCCCAAGCTGACCGTGTCCTCAGGGTGCCCCAGAAGGTGCCCACGCAGTCATTGACACGAGGTTTGTTTGGGAACGGCTTGGCCGGGGCCACCTCCACGGTTGAATTGTGGTTTATCTCGGTTTCATTTTCTTCTCTTTTTCTTCTTCCCGTCAAACAGGGGACAGATCCTCGGGGCCGCTTGGAAAAACTCCAATCCTTCCCCTTTGAATTATTCCTATCCTGATGAAGCATTCATAGAAGTGGAATATTGCCTCTTTCAGCAACCTTTCCCAGCCTGATTTATACCTTTTCACATCCTGATTTCCAGGCAATCTCTACAGCTTCTTGTCCTCCACCAGGGGGAATCAATTTTCCTTCTTAAATATCAATCAGGATGTAAAAAATTAAAGAGATGACAGCAAAAACATCAATTACAAAATGAAATGGTCACGGTGTCAGGAAAGTCTTATGCAAACTAGACATTGTTTCTACCATTTCCTTCTACCTGCAGCTAAGTTATCTAAGTTATTCCCACTAACATTGCTCTTACCCAGAACCACTTCTCCTGTCTCTTCAGGCGAGGTACTTATGCGCTGTCTGCAGTTCTCTACAGATCACGATTCCTCGCTGCTGATCAATGTCGTTGAGGAATAACTCACATTTCCAAAGGGGAAAAAAGCTTCACAGTGGCAGCGGTACTCACTGCTGCATTAGAAAGTCCTTCAAAAAGCACTTTTAGTCATTCCCGTTGACAAACACGCTTCCCACACCATCCAGACCAGTTTCCTGGTGCACATCCACACAGCAGGAGCCTGTACCTGGCCACTCCTCTTTCCATTCCCAAGATAATCTTGACTGTTCATTACCTGTGCCCACATTCACGTGGAGAGGCAGAGCTGGGCTCTCCCTCCTTGCACAGCCTGTTCACCACATCGCAGCGCTTCCCAAGCACCCATCTGACAGATGCTTCACAGTTAATGTTGCCTTTCCACTGTCGTTATGTACAACTTCTCCCGCTGACTTGTCACGTTCTGTAAGACATCAGGCAGTGCCAGATCGGTTTGATGAATGCCAGGACCAATAAATGCTGCTGGCTGGTCCTTGGTGGCTGTGAGCAATGTTACCACCCAGGTGACTCAATGGGATCCTTTATTTCTGTGCCCAAGCCCCAGTGGTTAGAAGCAGGGGGTGTGACATTGCCATCAGTGGCTTCATATTTTCCATTCATTACTCAACACATGTCAGAAACTATTGGTTGTTGCTTGAGAGATTAAGAAGTAACTATTGTTTTCTCATGGCTGTAACCATCCCTTCCCTTGAGCTTCCCCTTTTACACTGCTCGTAGAGAAGACCAAAAGGGCTGGGATCCTTTCTAAAGGCAGAGGGGGTTTATAATGGATACTGTAAGAAAACTGCATTGGATCCCCCTGATCCCTACACTTCCTGGGGATAACCCGAGGGATTTTAGACCTCTTTGGGCTCTGCTGCATGGAAGGGAATCTAGAACAGTTTGAGCAGGAAGGAATCAGAGCACTCCACAAGCTACGTCCCTCCCTGTCTCTGCTGGAGTATAAATCTTCGGATATATGTTGTAATGAAAGAAGCCACCCCTTATGCACTGGAACTAATTAGATCCCAATCACATGTTCCCAACAGAAGGAATGTGCCCTGGGAGCAGCACAGCTCCTCCATGAACACCAGCAGAGACTTGCACCTTCCTGCACTGGCTGGTAGCTGGAATTACAGGCCACAGAGAGATGCTGAGCATGTGTTTTGGCTCCTGACCTGAATTAAGCCTCTATTATTCTGGTTTTGCTCCTGTTGTTACCTGTAGTGAAGCTGGGGTCTCACATTTCCATTGGCTACATGGGGATATATCCCAGTAGCCCTGCCCTAATCCTGCAGCAGGTTGTCTACAGCGCTTGTGCTGGGCTGCAAGCTTGTGGCTACAATAAAGCTGATGTTCATCTGTGGGATAGAGGAGGAGTAAGGTCCAGCTTAGCCTGGGCAGAACTGTTCTCCAGGAGGAGAATCCAAAAGGACCCAAGCACCATTTCTTTTGGGAAAGCAGGAAACACGGAAGCTGAGGCTTGTTGTGCCACTAGCTCTTCAGATGGAGCTATCAGAGGACAAATATCATCTACATCAACTAAAAAGCAATCTGAACAGAAACCGATGCAATTTTCACATGCAGATAAACCCTTTAATGTCATTTTGCATAATTGTATTGTTGCAATGGGATTACGCACTGTTGAAAGTACAGATATCCTCACACCTCCATCATTTCTCAGAGCCTTTAGCTGACAGTATTGCTGTATATAATAATTATAGCTCGTGATCATCTTACTTTGCCCAGCTGTTATTGATACAACTCATCAGGCAGACGTTGTTCTAAAAACATACCACCAATAAATGCCACTGGAACCTGCGTGCATACAAAATATGGCAGAGTGAAAAATAATAAACCTGCTACAGTGAATGAGCAGAACAAAGCAACAGTCACAGAGAGTGAGACCTGAAAGCCTCTGAGGCAGAGATGTTTACTGCAATTGCTTCCAAAATACCACAGTTCCAAGGAGGCAGAACAAAGGAGGTTTGGGTTATCCCAGCAAGGAGCCGATTTATACCAGAGAAATCAAGGAGATGGTGGTTGATATTCTTACACAATAGAGTATCTTGGCTGTATTCGCTGTTCACGCCTCCCCAGCTCAAGTGGCATCAGAGGAGGGGTGAGAACATCTCTGTGCTTTATAACAGATGAAGCCACCAGCCTGTTCTTGCAAAGACCGTCCCCACAGAAACACCTTTTTCCTGGCTTTTCTCTTAGCGAGCTTCCATTTCACAGGAGTTAAAAGGACAAAATGGCATCAGGTTCCTTCTTCTGCCAACCTGACTTCCAAGTGGGAAGCATGAGAAGCCCGCATCATCCTGCTTGCCGCCTGGATAAGCAGCAGGGAAGTGGCACAGGTACAAGTGCAGGTACTGTAACACATTTCTTCCCAGCCAAATGAAGTGAGGATGGCTGAACCTGTACTTGCCCTTAGCTGAAGGGCAGTGTCAACCCTTCATTTTCTTTTTGATTAACCCTCAGATTAAGTAATTTAAAGGGAAGGAAAGTGATTCTGCTGAATGACACTAATTTCAGTCTGATTCATTTTACAGTGTTGTAAAAACAATTATGTGCCTGGCACCCTCCAGAACATTGAGCACTGTTCAATAACCACCAGCTCTACTGAGATGAAACTGATACATCTTGTTAGAGCATAAACTGATTGAAAATGTGCTTTGCAGCCAGACCAAGCGGACAGTGGCTTATATTGGGGTTTGGTAATGGGAGCTTGGTTGGTTTTCCTCAACTGGAATAAAAGGGTGCAGTTGCTGTAGTCACTTTAGATCAGATTTTTAAAGGAATCTCATTTTCATTTGGCAATTTAGTTGGATTAATCTGATTTTTCAGCAGGATTAACAGTCTGTGGGGTTAGGTGTTAGGGGCTTCCAAAGCACTAAAACTCTGTTAACAGTTTGGGACAGATTTTTAAGTATTTGGCAATGATGCAGAAGCCAGAATTGAGCTGCTTCCACTGAAGCTGTTAAATAAAAGGTGCATTCCCAGTGCAGCTGCTCCCAAGGATATCCCATCCTGTCCTAGCTCCCTGGTTAGGGCCACACACAGAGCATTGAAGAACCTTCAAAACCTGAAACTTACTGCTTTGCTTTGCTCTTTCGTGACTACAGGTACAAATCCAGCCATTTTAATACCTAAACTATATCACAATTAAACCCCCAAAAGGAAAGCATTAGCTCTGTATCCTTTTTCCACATTGCCACAGGACAATGAAGAACTGTACAGCTCAGCAGCTTTCTTTTGGAGACATAGATCCTCTTTTATTGCAATTCAGCTATTGAAATAGATGATGTAGAAAAATAATAGCTCAATGAAATTCACTTTTGAGAATTAAAAGGCAAGAGGTGATGGATGGCTTGAACATATCTGACAGCACCCATGGAGGTTCACTGTCCACTCAGAGATGGTCAGAACAAGGCTGTAGAAAGGGATGATATGGAGTCTCATGCTTTGTCCAAGAGTCAGTAAGAGCTGAAGGCCCTAAAGGTTGGCTTTGATGTTGGTTCCAAGCCTGTGGCATGAACAGCTGGAGCAGGAGTCAAACCCAAGCTGCCAACATGATCTACTCTGTATTGGAGAGAAGAAGATTTGATTCTGTTCCTTGGTCTGTGGGTTACAGAGGAAGTTCCAGAGAGGTCCAGGGACACAGATTATCATCTGTGCTGACTAGCAACAAGCTTGGCGCCTCGGTTTCCCTATCCACAATAGTGCTGCTATAAGCATATTCTCCCAGTCCATATTGATATTTTGTACAGTGTTTCTAACATGCCACACTTAATTTCTCTATGTATGTTTGGTTCCAGAAATGAGGGATGAAGGATAAAAGAAAGAGGTACTACCTGCCTTGATTGCTGCCCCTCAACCTTTCACTATTGTGCTGAATGAATTATTCTTCCAGTATTTAGGTCTCTGGAAAACCTGGAATTTCTCCTTCCACCTGCAAGCAGATCTCCTTTCAGCTCAGAGATCCCTCTGCCTTCCACTCTGTGGGTATCCTGCAGCAGCAAGTCTCTGCACCGAGAACCCAGATCCTGGAAAAAGAGCAAGGAGGCAATTCCTGACCCCTTCCCAGATGCAAATCATTCGCTTGCTGTGGCCTGCATGTCAGGTTAGTTTCCAGTGATGTACGCTGTACTGTATATTTTTACATAGGAAAAGTCCTGGAGCAGGTAGGTTAGTTTCCACCAAAAAACTTCTATTAAAATCTATGAAAAGATTAATGTTTTATTGATGTCCTGCATTGGAGTTACCTTCCTTAACACAGACACATCTGTCTCAGAAGGGGAAATAGCTTGTATCACGAGCTGATTCAAAATCAGATTGATGGCATGGACTGAATTCATCCTTGGTGCAACATGCTGAGGTCGGTGAAACAAAGAGCATCAGCTTAGTCTGTAACAAAACTGGCTCCTGTTAAAAATGAGCTAAACCCAGTGAGGATGAGACACCGCTTACCTTTTAGTTTTGTTTCATGTTGCTGTTCCGCTGGAGCAGAGCTTTTCATCCCTTCCTCATTCAGCTGCCCATTGCCCATCTTCCTGCAGTGACTGCCCCCTCTGCCCTTCACTGATGGAGTAGGGGCTGTAGCACATCTGGGAAGTGCTTTTGTTGAAAATAACAAACCAGCAGCATTTTCCTAATGTAATTCCACAGGTGAAGCCCAAACTATGAGTGCTGAACGCTGAACCAGCACACTTAACAGTGGTAAGGTCCAGACACAAGGATGAAGATCAGGCAGAAGGAGGAACTGAACTGTCTGTACTACTGCTGGTAGAGAAAACCTGAAGCAACAGCCTCAAATACTGCAGTCTTTGAGGTAGATGCTCTGAGTCCCTACTGGAGAGGGATAATGCCTCTTTAACTACAGTTTTGTTAATATATAGTATATAAATGTACATTTTCTGAAATGGAGCTCGAAAAAGAAACCACCTCATTCAATGAAGCAATTTGTCAGACACATAGAGTCTTTTTGCCTCTAATCAGATGAAAACTAGGCCAAGGAAGGGCATATCTGTGCATAGCTGAGAGTTCTTTTGACAGGGTTAAGTGCAAAATTAATGACTCTCGATGGAGCATTATAAACAAGGAGCCCTGCCAAGCCCCCAGACTTACAAGATCACAGTTGATGTTCCTCTTTTCAGCCTCTTCCTTTCAGTCCTTTACTCTTCAAGAGCCTGAGAAGCCAGACTTTGCTATAGCACAGTAATAGATTTCTATTTCTGCTCTTTACAGTCTTACGAAGAGTCATAAATGTACAGGTTTGTTTTACATATATCTTGCCCTGTGAAGAGAAAATGTTCAAGATGTGGTGCCAGCACTCAGCTGGTCAGCTGTGGGTCAGTATGGAGAACTTTTGCCCTCTGTAAGGTAGCAGAACAGATACCTGCTTTGGAAGTGCACTGAAACCTTCCAATGGAAGAAAGCCCACCCTTCCCCACCAGCCTGCGATGCTCCTCCCACAGATGCTGTTAAACCTGTGCTTGGGACTGCAGAAAAACTTGGCAAACAGATCCTGAAAACCCTCTGCCTGGCACTAGATTTATCCTGGATTGTCTCCAGTAACAACACGATGGCTAAAGCTAGGACCTTCCTTGTCAAGGTTTCCCCTTCTATCAAGTCAATGTATCATGTCTGAGACAGTTATCATAAGCTGAATATCACTGATTAATCATCTAGCACACAAAGCCAATCGATCCCCCTCTTTGCAGTGCTCAATCCTTCATTCCTAAATCACTTTAAAATTCAAATTAGGAGTCTTTTGCTCTTTCAATGTTTTGCCTTTACATATATAAATGGGATACTGAGGATGAAATGCTGAGTCAGAGGAAGAAAAACATCACCTGGTGACTAACTCACATCTCTCCTTAGTATGGGGGGAAGTCAAATCTCTCAAGTGATGGGGCCCACTGAAAGGCCCCATTTTTCACTGAATGTGACTTAGTGCTGGCTGGTTAGCAGCTCCTATTTGTAGAATACTTCAGGTCTTAGACAAATGTTGCCACCTAGTTGCTCCTCTTCCTTTGTCTTCACATTTGTTTGTATCTTACAGTGTTTATAACTTAGGACATATTATGTTTCTTTGCATCAAGTAACTAGCATGCTGCTGCCATAAGCTATTTAATATTTTCATAAGGAGAGCAAGTTTTTAGAGGGCTGGAATTGAAAAACAGGAAAAAATACTGTGAATCTAGTCCCTTGAGTGTTTTCTACTTGCCAATCTGACTCTGATCTGTTGCAGGGTGGTGATCACATACTGCATGATTTCTTGGGTAATTTCAAGCACCCAAACTTGCTGAGAGTTGAACTGTGTTTGCATTGTAGGGCTCCAAGAAATGCTACAGGAGGAACTGTGAGCCCAGTTGATCCCTTTGCATGGAATCTTTTGCAGAAAGCAGAGTCCACCAATGGGGCTCTGTGTCTGGCCCTGCTGCCTTTACTACTAGGGCTGCTAAGAAACAACTGAGAGAGACCTTCCTCAAAGATCCCTCACCTACCTGCCTCAAAGTGCATATAAACTGAATTGCTACACAACTGGATGTATTGAACACAGCCTGGATGGTGTACTGGGAAGTTAAAGCTTACAGAGATGTGTGAAGCAAGGTCAGGGGATGAACTAGGTTTGATCCCAGCGTCTAAGGTCAGAGGCAACACAGGAAATCCTGAGCTTCTGGTTTTAACACGATTTGTGTTAGAAACAAGTTGCTTAAGCTGGAAAAATGGCCTTTTTCTCTGCTTGTTCTTGTTAGAGTGGTGCCAGTACTTTTTGTATATACTGCAAAGAGGGAAACAAGTATCACAGGTTGAAATTGTAGCCTCAGGTTGAATGCAGAATTGATACAAAGCTTGTATGTGCTGGGAGTAGTAGAGGAGGAACTGGGATTAACTCCCTGCGCTCTGAGAAACACAGTCTGCCCCTTCCGTTACCAAGTAACTCCCATCGAGGGTGATGGATAACTACAAAACGCGTCTGTGTGCACGGAACTGGAGTGAGGTGGCTGCCAAAGGGAGGACTCCCGCAGGCAGCGCTCCGCGCCTGTGTCCGGCAGCACAACCACCGCATCTCACCGATTCGGTGTAGTCTGTCCCCCTCTGCCGGCCACCCACCAGCCGCCCAGCTCCGGGAGCCCTGTCGAGAGCTAGAACACAAAAGTGGTGGTAAAAGAGAGCCTGATGATAGCAATCCACAGGCTGAACCCCCCCCTCAACAGACCAGTTTATCCATGACCATGCTGCAGGACCGAGGAGAGATTTATCACAGTCCTCAAGCGACTGAGGCTTGGATTTGTGATTCAGGATAATATCAAACCTGCATTTTTCAAAGTGAGCACTACCCTGGTGTAATGGGGGAGCAGATGTGATTGTTATGTTTCATAATAGCATGTGCTGTTATCCCCAATTTGATAATAACATCTGCTATAAGCAGCCACATCTGGCTGGTATCACAGCCACATCTCTGCTCACAGCTGGTTCAGGGTGTCCTGGAAAGGGAGGCATACTGGAACCTTTGATAATATATCTAACTAAACTGGTGTATTTCTACCCTAATATTGCAACAGGTCAATCTGCCTACAGCTTCTTTATATCATTATAACTGTTTTCATGCCTGGAAACTTCTATTGCTCAATTACTGCATTAGAGCAATCCCGTTTCCTAGCATGAGAAAGGATTTAGGAAGCAAAGCATAAAGAAACCCCATACAGAATCATAGAATTGCTTAGGTTGAAAAAGCCTTTTAAGATCAAGTCCAATTATTAACCCAG
Source organism: Lorius lory (assembly GCA_025629905.1). Classification (NCBI taxonomy): domain Eukaryota; kingdom Metazoa; phylum Chordata; class Aves; order Psittaciformes; family Psittaculidae; genus Lorius; species Lorius lory. Next base: position 4,802 of record JAOSLQ010046024.1, on the reverse strand, counting down.
CACTGCCAAGGCCACCACTAACCCATGTGCCCAAGCCCTTCATCAGGGATGGTGACTCCATCTCTGCCCTGGGCAGCCTGTTCCTGCACTTGGCTCATGGATCATGTCAGAAGAGTTGTTGCCTTGCACAGTCACAGCACTACAGCTGGTTTATTTACAAGAAAATAAGATAGAAGGAATACTGCAAGAGAAATGCTTGCCATGGGAAAAAATGTGTCTAAGGAAATTACTGTAAAACTGCCTATCACAGCTGACAAAGGTAACAAATACAGTGAGGATGTAGGGTTGTTACAGCATGATGAACTAAGATTACAGGCAAAGTCTGGAGAGTGGTAACATCTTGTTAGACAAACCAGTGTCCTTAGGAAGAGCAGGCAAGCATTTCATCTCAAGACAAAAACTGAAATGCATGCTGCTGAGCTGGAGCACAAACTTCCCTCTGTGGAGTTTTCTTCCCAATTTTGGTGTCCAGCTCGGCTTCTCATCTGAGTTTCTTCAGTTGATTTATCCAACAAGAAGACAGGCAGTGCTCTGGAGAAACACAAAGAAATGCTCTGAAATACATGGAGCCTATGAAGATGCACCAGAAAAGGTAAACACTACCCCCTCCGGGAGTAGCTCAGAAATGTTCTCTCCTTTTACCTCTTACTTCCAATGTCTTTTTCTCTGGCAGAATTAACTTTGTTCTTGTTAATGGAATAATTTGTCAGATGCATGCATACATTACCCTGTAAATGAATGAACAAGATGCAGGGTTAGAAAGGTATTAGCCTCCTCCCTTCTTCTCTACATGATCCTGGTCACACTGCCTAATGTACAAAGCATCTTAATTAAGCACAGAAGATTTAATGGCACTAAATATGATCAGCCCTATACTGATCCCATTACTTTAAAGAACCCAATAAATGAGGCTCAACAGTTTCAATTTCACTTCACTGCAATCTCATCAGCATTCCAATTCCATCACTTCTGAGAAATCAGCAGTTTCAATGGAAGATAACCTCCTTTCCCAGTCAGGCCCCATTCTACAACCACTTATTAGGAGAGCTAATTCTGTGTTGAAATATTTCAGAACTGCATACCAGAACCTTTGCCAGCCACCAGCTAAGCCACCACTTCTTTTCAGAAAGAAGTAAACCAAAATATCTCCACACTTAGGCCTTTTCCCCTTCCAAGATTCCTCTTTCTTATAACAATCTTTTTGCCACAATAATGCTTCATGAAAAACAGTACCAGACTAGTACATAAAGTTAATTAGGTATGTATTTATAGAAGTACTAACTGTGCCAAAACTTGTGTGCAGCACTGATCTGGATAATATAGCACATGGTGCATTCTACTAGAGAATCTGCTCAAATATTTCACGCATAATTGTATTTATGGCACTCAGATACTACAGAGATGAATGACTGGTATTATGAAGTGCTTAGGGATTCTCGAGAGAAAGATGCTTTGGACAGTGGAACCATTAGGATTTCTCTCTATCTCTGGTTGCTGTGTATTGAACTGTCATTAACTTCTGCTAATAGGCTTGTTTACTTACCAAGCTATTGTGCAAAAGGTCAGAGGATGCTGAAGTAGCAAAATGTGGAAGGCCCTCATTACAGACAAACATCCTTAGAGGGTCACGGGATGTCACCAGCACATAAATCCCCAGATCAAACTTACATCTACCAAGAATAAAAGGCTGGGAAAGAGAATATGAAGCCAGTTTGCTTCTAAACTTGCTTGAAACACATGAACAACACTGGTAACTCATTAATAGCTATTGCAAAGGTGACAAGCCTAGCTGAGGTACCTGCTGAAGTCCTTTCTGCCACAGTCTTATCTGGCACTGAGCTGGGAAAGGTACTGTAAATGTCTCGTTCTGGGGTGTGTGTCCCTAACCCTGATCAAACTAGAGCCTGGGTCTGCCCTACACCAAGTAGTGACAGGTTCTCCACTTCATTTAAGGCCATAGCTGGTCTCTGGACAGCTCAGTGAGTGTTTGAAGTTCACTTCAAGTGTAAATGTTTGAAGAAATGAAACATCAACAACAGAAAAGGAGCCTGGGGGTAAGTCAGCCCAATATCTCACTGAAGAGGAACTCATTTCCTACCTTTCTTTTCTCCAAGCCAGAGGCTCCAAGTGTCCTCCCTTCCACCTCTTATACTTTTTTCAGTCATTCATAGACTTTCATTCTTTCCTAGCAACATTCTCTAAAAAATAACAATGAAGTCAAATGCAAAGTCAAACAAATTTAGCCCATAACATATAGTGTGTCCAAAGGTCAACAATAAACCAAAGTAAATCACAGTTTTGCTCCTCAAATTATTGGAAGTCCAAGCAACTGGAAGTTTATTGAAGTTTTTATATTAGACTTCATTAGGGATGTTACTTAAAAGCGTCAATCAAAACTACTTTGGTGAGACTCTTGTTTGGAACAGGACAATAGGGCTTAATGGGCTCGTGAAAAATGAGCATCTTTTAAGTGCTTATTCGCTGATGAGGGATAAAGTTTTCCTTCTTCCACTCATTCACCCTGAATGCCCTGAATTCTTGTCAAGGTGATTCTACTTCAAAATATTACAAGTCATTTCTGAACATGAGTTTACAGAATAACATGTAAAGTAGACATTTTTCTTTTGTCAGCAATGAATTCTTTTGACAGCGATGAATCTGAAGCAAATGACCAGTGAATGCTATTTCTGGCTGAGTGACCACATCAGGGCAAGGCTAAACTGGATATTAAAGCAGCAGCTCAGTGACAAAGCAGCGATCTTGAAACGAGGAATGGGGGGATTACCCTTGAGATGCAGAGCTGGCAGATCACATCCTGCCCAGGCTTCATGTCCTTCGCAGCTTGGGTGGTGAAGATGCCTCTGCCCTGACAGCCAGAGGCCAGTTTACAGCGACAAGCCTTGTGTTTCCTTGATCAGTTACTGGGCTACAGACTGTCCTAACGATGAGGAGGGAAATGGCACAGAGGGACACTACAATGGTCATGAAAGAATTGCATTAAAACTGCTTTCTAGTGTAGATTTCCTAGGCGTAGGTTTTCAAACTACTTCAAGAGCCTTGCAAAAGTGTAACTGGAACAGCAAGCAGAATATTGTAAGAATATTGTAAGATTAATTTCCTTCAGGCCTCTGCACTTAGAAAAGCTTTAAATGATAATTGTTTTTTTTTCTCTGGTTTCTTTTCCAGCACTAACTTCAACCAGAGAAAACTATTTGCTTTCCTCTAGCCCAGCAGATTAATCTTTGCCTAGAATTCAGAGGAGGCTTTTAAGATGCTGAAAGTTGCCCCCTTTGGGCATGCAAATCATAGCATTTGAATATAACAGCCAAAAAATAATTGTGCCAAGAAGAAATTCAGGCTTTAAAGGAAGGGCTTAGTCTGCAGGAAGACACCAAGAAAGAAGCTGGATTCTTTTGGGAAGAGCTTTACCACTCTGCTTCTGTTTCTAGCCAGCAAATACTTCCTATAGGTCTCCCTGCTTCCAGGGAAGTGTCTGATTTTCCAGGGAAAGAAGTCCAGGGAGAAAAATAAAAGCGCCATAAACAAATATTTGCTTGCACCTTTTTAATTCCAAAAGAACAATAAAGGGATCATCACACCCATACAGCCCACTCATAAGCACTTGATTATTTCCCATGGGCACTAATGGATCTGTTGACGCTGTACTCACTCTGTTCACTCCTGTCTCATGCTCCTTGGAAGCTCACAGCTCCATGCACTGCATCACAGAGCAACAGCAGTTTAAGAGAATGAAGCTTTGTAATTTCCAAGTCTCCATTTGGGCTCAGAGGGAGACGTGGAATCACCATTCCATTAGGCCTTGGCCATCAATTGCTCCCTGGATGGATTATTTACAAACTGCCTGCTGTAGATGATAATCTGGACAATCAGTCATAACAGACCACCACATAAACCCAGGAGTGCTTACTGATTCAGAAGCATCACAGCAGCTAGAAATAACTGCGAGAACAAACAGGTCTATTGATAGCTCTGAGGAGTGGGGGAAAACGATTCCTGGAGTGCAGCTCTGAATAATGCTTTATTTGGATGGGAGCCACTTGAGCCTTGCTTCATGTTCCTCTCTCAAGGCATGAATCCAGAAAACACTGGCAAGAGCTCACAGGCATATTAAGTTTTGACTTCTTGCCTAACTTCAGTCATTATGAGAGAAATATGTCTGATGATCACAAGCTACTGCTTCACAAAGATTAAACATTAGGGCTAGCACACACTGGCAGAGAGCAAGTGTTACAACAACAAGGGGACGCACTCCAAGGCCAATAAAGCAGTGCTCTGGCTAAGGGCTGGTTGCATACACTGCATCAGCGGAGGAATTCCGAGCCAGGCAGCCAAATGTGAGCAAAACACAACGCGTGGACACCACACCTTTGGATTTCAAACAACTCAAGTGACAGTTGAAGTGATGCTGTGACCCCTGCACGAATATGCTTTTATCAGTCATTTAGGCATCAGCTCCACCACGATTCCTTTGGCTTCCCCATCCAAGGGACACCAGGAACGCCCCGTTCTGTGCCGGGAGCAGACTCCACACATCCTGACGGACCCACCTGCGGCTCCAGCGCCACCGTTGAGGCACCTTTGCCAAGGTCTCAGCCTACGCGTAGCACACAGGGCTTGGCAGGAGACTCGCCAGGCAGGAGCCGCCATCCCCCCCACAACCACACACCTGCAACGAGAGGAGCTCGCACCCTGCAGGGCCGGGGTGCACCCACACAAGGCGGAAGCACATGCAGGGGCGGACACCGGGATGCAGGGGCGGACACCGGGATGCAGGGGCGGAC
>JAOSLQ010046020.1:26779-47650 GCA_025629905.1 Lorius lory | reverse complement strand
GAGCCTGATGGAAAGGTGACCCTGTACATCTGCAGGGAGAACCCCAGTTGCTGCGAGCCCGTCTAACCCAAGCAAGAAAGCAATCAGTGCTCCCTCCTAGTGCAAAGGCAGACAATATAAATACCAGGTAACCTCCCACAAAGCACCAAAAAAAGATATATGAGAACACATTTTTTCTACCAATTCCAGCTAATGCATGGAAGCAACTGAAGATTTCCTTCTGCAATATTCAGCTAAGGTGGTCACCAGTGCTGCATTTCTCTGTTGGGAAGAAAAGAGCTTGCATTTCAGTAGCTCTATCTCGAGGACATCTTTTTTCAGGCTGTAAGCAGAAAACCCTCTCATCTGGGAAAGGGTAATTCCAGGCTCAAGCTTATTCTCACTTGCCTGGAAATGGTTCATGACACAACCTCTAAACCCGCTTGGAGGTTTAAAAACCTCAATCCCAGCTTTGATCACTCAGGCCTGCAATATTTGCAGACTGCTGGGGTGATGCTTTTTATACCCTAACACATACAAACTGCAAGTGCTTTCAGGAAACTGTGCTTCTGTATCTTAACTGCAAGCAGCTGAGGTGACGTTGAAAGAGGAGCTTGGCAACCCCATGAGCTACTTGGCACTGCCACGGGGTGAGCACTATGGCAGGCAATGGATGGGCTGACCCTGGTAGGAGTGGGGTGCTGAGCCCCTCAAAGCACCACTCCCTGCTTCCAACAGGGCCGGTCCTCACTTCCAGGCTGGAAAAGTGAATAAAACACCAAACAAACAGGGAGACATAAAGGGTGGCACGTGCATGCTCTTGGCAAAGGGAACCAGTGGGATTAACGTCTGTCTCTCACGCTAGCACAGAGCAACTCAGCTCTCACCCTTTGCTCATTCAGCAGCAGCTCCCACTGCTTCCTATTCTCTGCCTTTCCAGTCATGGAGAGGGAAGCTCAGGAAGACATTGGCCCCCTTCAGTGCACGTTTCCACCTTCCAGGTTGCCAGCGAAATTCACATCCTAGTTCACACGGTTCCTTAAACCCAAGCTCATGGGTCTGGGGGAATTAGCAGTATAAAGGAGGACACATGGGGACCCAGAGGGTAAAGAGTGATGGTTCATCCAAAGCGTTCTGATTTTCCAGGGCAGAAACTGGACAACTCTACAAAGATGCTCCATTTAAAGTCAGTGAAGTGCAGAACAGTAACACCCTGATACACTGGCCACTAAAAGCTGGGCTTTTTGCTAACACTGAAGAAACAGGTTTCCATCAAACAACTGAATTCTCTAAAGGGAAACAAACTCCAGCTTTGTAAAGAAAACTGCTGAGCAAAGCTGAGGTTCTCCACAAAGCCTAGCACTGCCATGCGCTCCCCACATGACTGTTCCAGGCCCTGTTCTCACTGAGGAATAGTATATTACTTTGCTGTCAAACAATCCCAACGCATTAAGTGGTAATTTACTCATGGCAAGGTGATAAGGCCGGCAGTATCTGTCCCTAAGAGGTGGGTAATCAAAACCAACTTGTATAAGAACACAGCACAAGCAGCATTCACTTACATGATATTGAACAGCTCAATGTAATCACAGCACAGACACCCAAGTGAGATCTAACATCAACCTCAGGCAGAGCCAGTGCCCCAAGCTCCAGGGGTGAGACCCAGCTCCTGCACTAAGATGGGCAGCCCCTGGAAGCCATTTGGCTTCAAATGGTCCGTCCAGCACCACTGAACTAACCATAGACTGGTTTTGATGTGTACTTGACTATAGCACAAGCAGAGTCCACGTCGTTCTCACCCTTTCAAAGGGTACAAATTGCAGCAGGTAAAAGAGCAGAGGAGCACAGAAATCAATACCCTGACATATTAACGACTTCTAATCGGTTCTGTCTGTAGCATCAGACATTTACCTTGACATTATCCCCTCTTTTTTTGCTTTAAAGGCTCACAACATTTCCTGTTAAATTTATGCTCTTCTGTTATCATAAGCAGCTTAATACAAGGGGCCTTGAGCAAGGTCAAAGGCGTCAGTGAGAGATGAAGTGCATCCGCAGCTCTGAACATTGAACTGTACTGACTTGACCACCCAACACACTTCCCCTGAATCACCTGCACTGAACATTAAATGTTAATTAAACTTGCTTTATAAGCCTGAAACTGGAACTTCCTCTGCTGCTGCTATTCAGTCCCAAATGCATCATAACCTCCTCCCCCAAGCACATGTACAAGAACCTGCCTCAACTACCAAGGCACTCAGAAGACCCTCCATAATAATGGATCAGTCATCCTGTTCTTTTCCTGGAGAGACCGTATAGCATCTCATGGGGGTTTTGTTACTTTAGAAGGCACCATGGTTCAAGGGCACACAGCACTGATCTCTGCCAAGCACATCTTTGCACCCAAAAAATACATCCAGAGTGGCTGCCCCATCCCTGGCAGTGTTCAAGGCCAGGTTGGACACAGGGCTTGGAGCAAGCTGCTCCAGTGGAAGGGGTCCCTGCGTGTGGAACTGGAGGAGCTTTAAGGTCCCTTCCAACCCAAACCAGTCTGGATTCTATGATTCAATATCAGCTTCTCCTCACCTGCCCTTGCAGAGGAGAGGGATGATGATTTTGGCACTGCTGTGCTCACAGCTCCTTGCCAGCAGCCCCTGTGTGCAGGCAGCGTGGCTCTGCCTGCCGGCAGCTGAGCGTGCAGCTGATGGAACCTGAAAACATCATCTCCTCTGCTTGCCCGACCCATCTCCATCCCCATCACGTGCAGCACACGCTGGCCTCTCTCTGCAGCCCCCTCGGGGAGCATTCCCCCTGCGGAGGGACCTCACTGCAGCTCAGGGTGGGGAGTGCAGCCACAGCGAAGCCTTTTTAGCTACTTCTTCAAAGCCATCATCACGTTTGAGGCTGGGGTCACCACGAGGCCGTTCCCTGTCGCTTCTCCATGAGATCTTCCCCCCCCAGCCACCACCACCTCCACAAACACACGAAGCTGCTTTCAAACGAATTGAAATGAAGCACCTCACCTCCACAGACAAACTCCTCTCCCCCTCGCTCGCCTTTGAAGATGCTCACAACACGTTGGACTTATCAAGACTAATTTTAGAGGGAAACAGGGAAAAATATGCAAACTACAGGCTCAGGCCCCTGAAGACTAAAGCACTAAGAGCTCTTCTAAGCAGTGCGGATGCAATGAGGCTGCCTTATCTTGGAGTCAGCGCTGAAGTAGAGAGCCACGTAACGAGGGACTATTTCCCATCTGCTGCATAAATCTAAAGTTACTTCAGGCAGAATGAGGAATCAGAAGATACTTCAAAGGCATTTGAGCTCTGTATCTGTGTCAAACCGCAGCTCTAAGCACTCTGTGTTGCCCTCCTATTAAAGATGAACTTTTGTACTCTGTTAGACATCTTAAAAAGCATAAAACACAAGTTCATTTGCTTTTTCAAGTCTCCCCCCCCCCCCCATCAGCTCCTTTGCAAAATAGGATATTTGTGAACAAACAACCCTGCTTTTGCTGCAGAGGTTTCCTTTTCCCTGCCAGCACAGGAGGGTGCAGTTGCAGGGCTCCAGCCTTGCCCAGAACTGAGGGCACCCCATTGTCAGGGCACAGCGGGACCAGGCACTCACTTCCCATGGATGCATCCCCAGCATCTTCTAGGCTGGGAATGTCTGTGCCAGGGGAGATGCAGCTCTGCCCTGCCAGAGACCTGCGGGGGTTTGCTTGGGAGGGGAGGGAATAAGGCTGACTGTCAAGATAACCCTTTTCCTTATGGATTTGTGGCTTCATCAGCATTTTCTTGCAAAATGAGATGAAATGTGGAGGGTTTTCAGCTGTGAAAATTAATCACTTCATTTTAAGCTAGCACCAAGCCCCGTAGCATTGGGTCCTCATGGGGTGATGTGGCTTTCCCCTTGCACATCAGCGGCCACGTTACGCTACACGACTCCATGTCCCAGTGCCACAACACTGTGGGAGATGCTGGCTGGGTGGTGGAGAAGAGAGAACAGTGCAGGGAGTGCCTGGCTGGAATCAATTTATGGCATAGAAATGGAACAAAGGGCTTTGCTGTTTCCAAAATCCACTGAGCATTTGCCAGCAGATCAATTGCCTAGGGTTTGGCCTGTTCTTTACATGGTATTTCTTGACAGGGCTGTGGCTCTGCTTCTTTAATGAGCAACAGTCCCATTACTGATGGGGCACCTGAGTGCGAGGATGGCCTCAAAGAGATGCACACAGCCAGGAGCTGGGGAGGATGGCAGAGTCAAGGCCAAGCAAAGCCTTCAAAACCTTCAGGGTCTGAAGGGAATATTTGTCAGAGGCACTGGGGAGGAAAGAGATGAGAAGTGAGGGGAAAAGTGTTAGGAAGAAAGAGAAGACATGGGTAGGGTGTTTGACAGAGACATCAGAGGCCAGGAGCACAATGGGAGTAATTAGGGTGTTGTGATGCAGGTGTGAGATTAAAGGATGGGAGCATCCATAGGGGTAGAGGACATGGAGAACAAGGAGGAATTCAGCCTGGTTGCAGATGGGCAGGAGAGGTTTAGTGCAAATGCAGGGAGAGAAGAGCTAAAGCATGAGCAAAGGTGAGCACGGGTATGGTATAGAAGGCTTGGAAATGGCTGTGACTGTCTTCCTTGGAGAAGGTGGAGAAGGATGGAGAAGGGTGATACAGGGTTCTGGGTAATGTAAACCGGGGGCACAGACAGAACCAGATATAATATCACCTGCGTCATATTTGGGAGGGCAGAAAGGCTGGTGATGATGTGGTACAGCTGGTAGAAGTGATGGAAATGAGGAGCACAAAAGATAAAAGCTTTCAAGTTAGGAAAGAAAATAAGCAATTGTGTCTTAAATGTGTGATTGCTATTTCTTACCTGGAGCTGCTCTCTATGTTGCTGCACCAGAGCCAGAGCCAGAGATGGGGACAGGATTAGGGCAGGTTTATACAGACCATTGGGAGCTCTGATCACTTGCCAGTCCAGGGTGATGCCAATGAACCCCCAACATTACCTAGAGTGGAGCCTGACTGCGCCTCTTCAGGCACTCGCTTTGCTCCATCACCTCCTCTGATACCTCTCTTTGAGGCAATTTCTCAGGGTTATGTATTCCCTGGAAAAGCCCTCCTGCTGTGGGAACCTTCTTGATTTTACACGTGCAAAATGCTGCTGGAAAGGTTTAATTCTATTTTACTATTCTATTTGCAGTCCCACTGCAACCTATGAGAGATGACAGCCTCCTGATGATTTAGGGGGAAAAGCTGCATTCTTTGCTTTTAGATTGCTAGCAAGTAGTTCTTCAAATCATTTAACCTTTATGGTTTGGCTCTTTATTCGCCAAATCTGGGCACATTTCTGTTTCCTGTGTTTGGACACTGCTTTATATTCGTCTCTAAGGAGCTGGTCCACTTTGCAGTTTAACTGTAGTGAGCTTTTAAACACTAACAGTGCTGTTGCCCAGTGTTTAAGAAAGCATTTCTCCAGCTCAATACACAGCTGATGGCAATGCAGAAGCATTGCTTATTTTTAAACACTACTTACTTACAGTTTTAGGTTTCTGCAGAGTGGGTCTAGTACTGCCCTAAAAGTATGGCTTATCACACTGGAAGATAGGAGAGGCAGTTGCGGACTAACAAGCATGACCAAGACCCCAAAATGGATTTACCTCATTTGAGAGGCTTTTCCATTAATTTGTTTCACTCCAGGCAAATTATATGTGCCTCTCAAATCAAGCTTAGTGAAGATCTTAGTCACAAACAATTGGTCTCAAACCTCAGAGATCAAGGGTAGTTGATATCTCTTTTTTCCTCTAATCTAATTTGATTCCCAACAGTCTGTGGCTAATGCGGGCACACAATGCACCAGACAGAGCATTTGCAGCAGAGACAGGAACGTACAAGGCGGTGTTAAGATCTTACTTACGTTATTATCTACAGCTACGGCGGTTGCCAGCAGTGCTGGGAGGATCTGGGGAGCAGAGGAGCAGAGAGACCTTGGCCTGACGCAACTGGGGTCGAGGAAGGGGATCATGATCTTTGAAATATGGAAAGGGATTATCCGATTTCAGCGACAACTCTGTTAGCACATAAAATCTGCATAAACTGCCTGTGACCATGCTGCCACGGAAAATTAGGAGATTCATAAACACACAAAAGGGGAAGGATTTCCCAAGCGGAGAGAAAGAGGACAAAAAAAAGAGGTTTGGGATTAATACTGTAGCGAAGGGTCAAGGGAGGAGTGAGCCTGGTCTGCCTCAGGAGTATTCCTGCAGCAAGAATAACAGCATCCCCCAGAGAGGCTGAAAAGGATGGTCCATCACTGCCTGCGAGCATCTCTTTGTCAGGTCCTGCTGACCACCTGCAGGGCCAGAAAACATTTTTCTCCTTAATAATTTTTTCCTTCTCCATAACTCTTGGTTCTCTTCCCTGCTGGAGCACTGAAACAACTGGAATAATGTACAGGATAAGACCAGACGGACACATCTGTCACCGTAACCGAGGTCAGAAAGGAAGCTCCCCCAGCCAGACAAGTGGAGATGCTGTTATTTTCCCCCCGCTATAGGTTTTGTGCACTTTCTCTTAGGATTAACTGGAATCTTCCCAGGGAGATTGCCTGCTGTCAGTTCTCTTCTTTGATACCTGTCTAGCATTGCAAAAAGCATCCTGCCTTTGCCTTAATCTTTTACAAGTCTTGGGAATGTGCAGCGTATGCGGGTTTGGAGCAAACATCTGTGATTATCATGAGCATGGAGAGATGGGTTTGACTCATGAGGCCCAGTCCCACATCTTCATGACACCAAAACAGGCACAAAAGATCACCTTGATGCTGCTGGGGAAGCCTTGCCAAGGGAAAAAGATATTGTTGGGGTGACCCAAAGACTCACTTTGCCTAAAAGCATCTTCACCAAACATGGGACAAAGCCACAGATTGTGCCCATGAAGATTGCTGGAAGACAGGGATTTCCTGAACCTTTCTCCTCACCCATGGGTGTGGTCAGGCACGGAGCTGCTGGGCTGGGAAGGGTCCCATAGGGCAGCTTTGTGCCAGCCACATCCTGCTAAGGCCTCTGATGGAGAATTCCTGATCGGGGGCTGATGCAGCTCCTTTGCACACGGTGGAAGGGGAAGGATGTGTTGAAATTCAGCACAGCACACCTGAGTGTTTCTTTGTAAATTCTCAATTCAGCAGCACCCACATCCTAGCAAATGGTATCAACCCCGCAGAGAGCAGTTCTGCAAGGAGAATACAGATGGGATGTTGGGGTTTAGTCCGTGTGTGATGGAGTATGCTGGAGACCAATGGGGGCTCCCATGCAAAGAGACTTTCTGGCTCTTCTCAGCCTTATTCACACTCACAGCCAAGGGGCAGTGATGGGTCTTGACAGGAGATATGTTAGCACTTTTGCCTCCCAGGTGTTTCCTAGTGCTTGTATCCCAACACAAACTGCAGAGCCTAAGGGATGGCCATGCAGTCATCACCCTGGTGGTCCATCACGGAATCCATCCTGGACCATCCTGAAGAAGCAAAGCACCTGGGAGGAAGGCAGTGGCACAATAAGGGCTGTCTCTTTCCCTCCTCTGCTCCCAGATGCACTGCTCAGCCCACTGCAAAATCCCCATAGGATGCCAGCACCCGTGGAGAGCCCAGGACCTGGGTGAGGACCAGCCAGTCTCCTTTGATTACCAGCAGATGGAGGATGCACGCAAGAGAGAGATAACTAATTAATTGTGACTTTCCCAGCCTCCAGACTTTGGTTTCTATTGATCTCAGTTTTATCTGGAGTAATAGAGACAATTAGGAGGGAACACAGCAACAGAAGTTAATTACCAATGAAATGGAAACTGTCTTCCCATTTATTAAACTTTTATCACAAGGAAGCACTGGGAGAGGCTGTGTGTGCCCTCCGTGTCGTGCCGGGTGCTCCCCACTCCTGGCCATCCATAATAAATGAGACACGCATCCTCCTCCTCCCGACTAGGGCCAAGGCTCCCGTGCCAAGCCCCAGGGAACTGAAGAGAGCATCTGGGCTGCTTGGATGGGCAGCGCTCGCTTCCCGACGGGAGCTGGGAAGCTGCTGCTCAGCCCTGCCTGCACCCCACTGTGCTGGCAGCTCTTGCAGGCAGGGGCTGCGCTGCGGGTGCCGGGGACAACTCATTGCTATTCCTGTCCTGAGCCTGGGGGGAAGGCAGCCCTGCTTCCACAGGCTCGGAGCAGTGTGCTGAAATGGATGCTGAGGGCAGAGAAAGCAGTGCAGGCTGCTCGGGGAGGAGCTGGCCCAGCTTAGGGGGGTTCATTGGTGTCAGCCGGGTTTAGACTGGCTCTTGGAGGTGGGTTTCAAGCAGAGTCAGAGACACATTCCCCCTTGCTAGCCTTGCCAAGGTATGCATGGCCTCTAACCGGGCCAGGGATGCAGGAGGTAACCAGGAGGACTGTTACTTCTGCACCACGGCTCCGGTGACATCCATCCCTCAGCCTGAGGCTTGGCTGTCAGGCAAGGAGCAGGGATGGTCCTGCCTTCCCTCTCCACCTGCCCAGCTTCATTCCACCCTCTCCTCTGTTCCCTCCTCAGCACATCACAGGAGATGCCAGTGGTGCCAGCAGTGAGCAGGGCAGGGATGCTGTGGCAATCCTATGTCATTCACTGCCCCTGAGCATCCCCTGGAGCCAGGCTGGGGACTGGAGAGCAGCATCTGGCTCAGAGGCTCTGCCCTTTCCTCAAAAGAGGGGAGAAAATGATGTGTTAAATACCATGCAGTTCTCTGAGGGTGGCAAAGCGAATGATGTACAGAACAGGTCTGGCTTGGACCTACCACATGCTACACCACTCTTCTCATCTTCATGCCTACCTCCTGTCTGCTGAAAGTGCTCCCATGTGCTGTGTCCCTCCAGACCCAACCTGGGCTGGGTCATCCCTCATTTACATGTCATCGGTACATCCTTCTGCTCACCCCTGAGTCCCACATTCGATCTGATTCCAGCCTGATTGCTTTCCCCTCCACTTGAGTGAATTAATTAATCTCCGGTTCCGCTATGGTGTGGGTTCCCTCCCCCCCCCCAATCGATAAAAGGAGGAAGGAAAGGGTGGTGTGCCTGTCATTAATCATCATTAAACGAGTCACTCCGGAATTAGCTCGCCATGGAAGCCAGCACTGGTGCAGCAGCAGAGCTCTGCCCTACCACTGTACAGCAAGAACTGGACCTCTGCAGGGTTCATGCAGCAAGAAACTGAGCTCTGGGAGAAGAGTGACCTGTGCATGGATGCCGTGTGAGGGAAGGGATACAGAACCTCCTTGTTGTCAGAGGAAGGACCCTGCCACAGTGCAGAACCTCTATACAAATGGGTTCTTGCAGCTCCAGGTATCTCAAGGAAGCCAGAGCTTCATGGTCACTGATCAGCATCACCCACATTCCCCCTGAAGCGGCCAACCTGAAGCTGGATGCTGGCTCTGTGCTCAAATGGCCACAGAGTTCACACAGCACATGGGCTCCATGTGCACAGGAAATGTAAACAATTAGGAAGGTGTTTCCCTGCATCCCTGCATCCATCTGCCCACAGGGATCAAGTGATGCTCTCCCCTGCCTTTATTCCCAGCCCTCATTCCTGCCTCTTTGTTCTCCTGTCACCCACCCTGTCCACCCTGTGTTCTGACCTGGAGCAGTGATGATGGTAGCACACGGAGCAGGGCTGGTGGGATTAGGAGGGCAGCATGTCCACATGGGGTAATAGGTGATTAGCACACAGTGGTTTGTATAGGCAAGTGCATCTAACAATAGATATATCTATATTTGTACTGTATATTTTGCTCTCCTGAGCACGTTTTAGTTCCTGGTCCTTATGTCTCTTTCTGACTGCCTTTTGCTACACCTTTGATCACTGAGCATCTGCTTTGCTTTACAAAGAAATGCTCTGGTTGTGCTGTGGGGCAAAGTGATGGAGATGATGGGACTGTGCAGGGGCAGTGGGTCTCAGATCATACCTCTGAGGACCTGGTGTCTTAAGTGATGCTTCAGACACTGCAAGGCATCTGCCTGGGTCCAGATGGATTGTCTTTGCCTTCCCTTTGCAAAGCCAGTTGTGCCTGACCTTTCTCAGCACATCTGCTTACGGTGCTCAGACACAAGCACCCATTTGCTCTCCCACACCACAAACATCCTCTTCTTGACACTGCAAAAGCCAGTGACCACATTACATCTTTGCAAGGGCTTGGACACGTGGGCAGGGAGGTCATCTCCCTCTGTGGCACCTCCTGCTCCCACAGGCACAGCATTTGTCCCATTAGTCACATCCAATAGTGCCTTTGGCTGCTGCAACCTGCAGTCCGGGATACAGCCCTTGTCTGATAACTGTGACCTACCCTCCTCAGCCTTTGATGTGTGACCTTGCCTCTGGCCTTGTTAAAATGCATGTCTCTGAAACGAGCCCCCCCTTAGCCAGGATGCTGCATCCCATCATTACTGATTGCACATCTTGCTTTCTCTCTGTAAATAATGTATCTTAATAACTAAGCATGCAGAGCAGGATTCCTTGAACAGACATTGCCCAGAGTATCTGTGCTGAGGAAGAGCATTCGCTCCTGCGATGCCTCGAAGCACTTCATTAGTACAGCAGAAAATGACAGAGAAACCATACAAATCCTGTGATCTGCTGGTGCTTTGGGAAGGATTTACTGTCCCCTTCTGGCTGTGGCAGGTCCAGACACCCCCTTGCACCCACTGCAGCCTTTCGGGGGGGCTCTGCCCAGCTCCCCCCATCTTTGAAGCCCTGTAACGTGCTCAGGGATGTTCTCAAGCCACTGTGTCCTTGTGACTGCAGGTTTAGCCCCTCGGGGTCTGCAGGATGCTTTGCACCCCCTCCTTCTTCTCTTCCCCTCTTCTAAGCTGCATCATTCGGCTGAGACGTCCTCTCCTTCCCCGTGACAGCTCTGGTCACGATCACCCATCCTGGTCCTGTTGGGAACCACCAGTTTGGGAAATCTACTAGAAACTGCTCCCTTTCCATTTGCAATGCTGATCTTGCTGCTGACAATGGGAGACCGGGTCAGGTCACCCCCAGCACTGCTGGGTGATACTCTGGGCAAAAAGGGTAAGGTGTGCAGGGGGGGTGTCCTCCATGCTGGCGTGGAAAGGGTGGGCATGAACATCCTGATGCTATTATCCATAATCCTGCCCCAGCAGCAGGCAAGAAACACTCCCAGCACCAGGAATTCCTGGTCAGAAGCCCTTGGGATTGACATTACATCTTCTCCCTGAGACTTCCAGCAGCCATCAAGACTTGCTCTCCTCAGCCTGTCCTGTTGGCAGAGAAGCCACAAATCAGGCAGGAAGAGATGCTCTGAGGCATTCAGCAAGGATCCATGTCCACAAGCCATCCCTGTCTGCAGCACCACGATGACTTCACCTCTGTGCCCACTAAGTGGAAGGGATGTGAAGGCTGCTGATGACAAGCAAAGCCAGAGACCCAGTCAAACCATTACTACTCCATTATCCCTTTGCTGGGCAAGCCTGAAGCTGAGCTTGCAAAACCAGAGTGCTCCTTTGCACAAGCCTCTTCCCTGGAAGGGCCCTTGCTTGCACTGAATACCAGCCAAATTCACCACGATTCAAGGTGTTATTACAATGAATGTGAGCGTGAATTAATAATGGCACTTTGAAGCCACTCTCTGAGCTTGCCTGCATCCCTCCTGCTGCATAACCGGCTCTGTGCTGCCAGGGAGCTGCATCCATGCTGCTTCATTTTGCAGTAATAACAGCCTTCTGCTAAGAGAGATAAAGAGCTTGCAGAAGTTTTGCTGGCAAAACACAACTCCAGATGAACTGCTAAAAGTGGTTCACAAAAGGCTATTTCCAGCTACTCCACCCAGCTGGAGCTGGCTCTGCTCCCTGCCTGTTGTCATCGCAGAAGATGCATCTGCATCTGTCGCAGGAGGGATGCAGAGAAAGGAGGCAGGGAGGATGCGGGCAGCAGGGAGGAGGTTTGGGAGAGCCAGGGAAGGGGCTGCAGCCAGTCACATGCCGCAGTGCTCATGCACCAGGCGTTGACAGGGGACAGGCATGGCAACCACGTCTCCAAATAGCATCACCAACACAGCCCATCCAGGTGAGGTTTGTGCCGGCACCATCCCCATCCTCCACCAGGAAATCAAGTCCCAGCAGTGCCTTTCCCTGGCTCCTGCTGCTGCTGCTGTTCACTCATGCAGGGTTCCTTCCCTTCTGGCTGCCTTACAGTAAGCAGTTGTCAAACACTTCTATAATCCCAGGTATAATAAACCTCCCCCGGCTCCCCGGTTCCTGTATCTGCCATGTGAGCCAGCTGTGCATGAGGGAGGCACTTTGCATGCAGATTATTTATCTGTCCTCGATCTGATCCAAGTAACGCTCCCTAAGCACAGTCGGACAGAAGCTGCTCCTCCTTCCAGAGACCGGTTTTAGGACACTGGAGTGGGAGTCTGCACGCACAGGGGTCAACAGGACCATTCAGGACCAGTTGCAGCCTCCCTGCAGGGCTGTGGGGCTGTCCAGGGAGCAGGGCTCAGCCATCAGTGGGTACAGTGGAGGGCACTGGTGCGAATTTATCACTAGGGAGATGTCTGGTTAGGATGGATGCCCCTGAGTGCTTCTCTCCAGCCCTGACAGCTTTCCCTTGGGGTGGATGTCCTGCTGGTGATTCTCATCTTTGCCTCCCTTCAAAGACCTTGTAGAGTGGGATGTAAGAGGAGCACATTCAGCTCTGCTGAGGCAGAACAGCACAGGAGAAATGCTGCCAGAAACACAGGAGCCCTCAGCAGCACTGCCCGGGGGACTTGGGTACCACCACTGGCAAACAGTTTTGATGGGACATTAAGCAGCATCCAAAGCAAAGACACTTCATCAAGGGTGACAAGATGCAGTGCAGCCCCAGGGCCAGGCTGTCAGCTCTGCAGCCTGCACAGCACAAGGGAAGTCTCATAACACTGTGCATAGGGCATGCAGGAGGTGAGAGCTGCGGCTCAGCACACATCTGCACCTCAGAGGCACAGGGTGGATGCTGCCATCCTAAAGTGACATCTATTGCCTATGTCCCGAAGCCTCCAATGCTCCTTAGTGTCACCCTGGGGGTGCTCATGAACTCCCTGCTCTGCCCCCAACCTATTCCACACCCCTACATCAAGCCTGGCTTAAAAAACATGATTGATTTTGAATTCTCATCCTCAACTTTCAATGGCTGAACTGACAGCAGCCTTTTAATAATGTTTTGGGGCTCTTTCTTTACCAGATGGGCAAAAATGAACTAGTTTTAAGTGGAAACTGAGTTTTATGCTTGATCTCATGACTTGAGGAAGTGGGGCTTTAAGAAACACATCTTTATCCGAAGACCTGGAAGAAAAAGAGTATGATTTTTCTCTAAGAGAAGGGCATGGCCAGAGAGGGAACAATGACTTTGCTATTGAGGAGCCAGGTCTCAATGCAAAGGCAAGCAGGTATCACCACAGGACCGCAGAGAACACTCTCTCACCTCCAGATCCAAACCACAAAGTAACTGGGATGCTGAAGGAGCGGCTTTGCGTGTCATGCACTGAGCTAGTGAGATCCCCGAGGAGCAGAAGGATGCTCATCTCCTGGAACAACAACATCATAGGGAGAGTTTCTTCATCTTCACTCCAAAAAGGGGATTTCCCTCCGCTTGTCTGTATATCCAGAGGATGCAGCACTCAGTGTCTGCAATGGGAAGCCTGTAACCACAGAAGACACAAGCACAGGTAGTTCCTATGCTCATTCCCAACCTCTTTGTCATAAAATTGCTAGTTTTAGTATTTATTGTTGGTGGGAAACATGATGCTGGATCCAACAACTGAGAGAGGTGAGGTTGATGCAGGTCCCCATCCCCAGGGCCAACCAGTAGTGAGGATGAAGATGTGTGTTCCCAGCAGTCATACACATGCAAAGCACACATGTACTTTACATATACCTATATTCCTATGTACTTATCTATATACAGACACTCAACAGCCACATGAGCACTGGCAGCACCAACAGCCTCATCCTGCTCCCCTCTCTGGCTGAGTAGGATGGAGAGCCACTAGTGAGAAATATATAATATTATTATATATATATATATATTCAACATATATACGTATGTGCAATGTGGATCCCTCCAGCAGCTGGGTTCAGACACTCAGCTTGCCCATAACAACTCCAAAAATGCTCTTTCCCTATATCCCATGATTCCCCTGCATCGCACCACCAGGCAGCAGCCCCCTTGATCTGGAAGGTGACCTGGGAAGCTGCTCCCAGTGACTCATGGTGATGGATGTCACACCTCAACACTGGGACTGAAGGAGGGGCCCTGGACAAGGAATTGCTCCTTGGTTGTCTGTACTTTGGGTTCCTACCTGGCACTGTGTCTTTCTGCTCCCCTAGGCTTGTGGACATTGGCTACTGAAGGGCTGAGGGCTCTCCAGTGATGAGTGTGGGAGTAGACCCAGGGTATTGTTTGAGCTCCTTTCCTTGTGCTCCTTTGTGGGGGTGCAGATGAGCTTCTATCACGTACTCTCATCTATAAGTGTGACAGATACCTCTAGGTAACCCCTCCTAGTTAAGAGCCAGAAGTATGGGAAGGACCAGCTTGGGCAGAGCAGGCAGTGTGCAGGTCCAGGGTGCAGGCAGGGTGCAGGCAGCCCTGTCTCCAGCAGTATTTTTACCAGTGCAGGAATGTCCTCTCACTCCCTTAATTCATGTTTCCAAGAGCAATTGCACAGCTGCCTGTGTGCCTCTAAAGGATGCTGCCCTCAGGCATCAGGCAAAGGGAAAGCGAGGAGGGTCAGTGCCTGCATCCCCACTGTACAGTCAGGGATGCCAATGGGACCAAAGTACAGTGATACAGCCAGCGAGCTGCCATCAATCACAGGGTCTTAGCAGAGGCTTCTGAGTATTTAAATCATTAATTAAGATGAATGAAATACACTTCTGCAGTTTATCCAAGTGCATGTTCCAAAACTGAAACCAGGTCATTAATTAGTGAGGGAGACAATTTGAAGGGCTGTATCCACAAAATCCTCTCTTAAGCCCAAGCAAGGCTCATCAGCATGGCTTCAAGTGGAAGGATATGGCCCTACCCAGGGGATGCTACACCAGCATAGGATAGGTGACACTTGAGAAGAGACACAGCTGCATGGTCCCATCAATATGGGCTTTTAGGGGATTAGGGAGGTCCATCCAGCTCAGGACTGAGAACAGGAGACAGAACCTTCTAATCTTCTTGTACCATTGTGGCTTCCCCACATAAATTCATTTGAAAAGCTTTGGGATTACTGGAAGGATTAGAGCTCCCTAGAAATCCCCCTGCATGATCTGCCCGTCCCAAGGCTTCTGAGGCCTCCTTAGGAAGATAAATATGTCCCATTACAGGATTAATCTGAACTGGAATTAAGTATGCCCAGTCTGTGTAATGTGAAATGCCACATGAAGCCCAGCTGTAGGGTCCTGCATGTGCCAGCTTGTGCGCATCCTCACGCTAGGACATCTGTGTTCACCAGACCCAGATCCAGAGGACCAGAACCCACTGTCCAGAGGCAGCCCCTTTCCACCATGCTGTACTCCTGGTGCCTTGTGTGGCTCCCCATGGACCTCCTGGGTGAGCATCTCTGATGATCAGTACAGGACCACAGTTGCCTTTTGCCTCCCGGTGCAAACTTCCCTGTGGATTTGGAGTTTGGAGATGAGTTTCAGGGCCTGGCTTCTGGCCACTCACTAGGGTGTTGGAAAAAGGCAGTGTTACAGAATGACCTTCTCCACAGTGCAATAAGACAGATACATTGGCAGTAAATTGCCTCAATTACAGGGAACTCAGTAATTAATTAGAAGCTGGGAGGCTTCCCATCCCTTGGTGCAGCTCTGGAATTAAGAGTCTGAGTGAAGAATAACTTCCAGGCCAGAGAGTCAGTGCTGGGGCTGCCACACAATTGCCCCCCACACAGAGAACTGCAATTGCCTCCTAGATGTTGATCGATCTGCTTCTGAGTTGGCAGCAAGGACATGGGTTTGACCTCTGCCTGTGGAGAGCAGAGAGAGAACTTCAGGCAGCCCCTGTGGAAGGGGATCCTGAGCCGTTACTGTCACTGCAAGAGGAAAAGTGCTTGCTAAAGCTGGGAAGGGGCTGTGTCCTCACTGGAAAGCGATGGAGGTGCTTGAGGAGGGTGAACTTATAGCCTCATAGGAGAGGTTGGGATCTGCCTGTGGAGGGTAGCTAATGAAAGTGCCTGAGAGGATGCTCTATGCATATGGACCACAGAATGCTGAGGATGTACCCATGCTGCTGCCCTCTGCCTGCTGGGGAACCAGAGCCCAGGGACCTACCAAAGTCAAAGCCTTACTCCTAGTGCTGAAGAGCTCAAGCATGGGCCAGAGGGACAAGGAGCCATCGTGACCTCCCTCCTATCACAGGCTGAATCCATCCTTGTCTTGAAAACATCAGGCCTGGCTCTGCACAGCATCACTGCAGCGGGGCTGGGATGTTCCTCAGCAAATCCACTAACCTGGAGGTTGGCTAATGGTGCCTGCAGGACATCAGCCAGGGTCCCAGCAGCCAGGAGCAGAGGCAATCAAAGCCTCTGAAGCAGCAATCAGACCCCTCCAAATTGAGCCAATGTGAGAAGTGTTTGCAGCTCCGGATCGATCCGCAGCCAAGATCAGGCAGAGCAAAGCCGGGTTCCTGGAGGAGCAGCTGTGGAAAGCAAGTTGTAATAGAAATAAGTTGTAATAGTCTCCAGCCAGCACAGACCTCCAGCTGCTGCTGACCCAGTTAACCATAGCACTCACCTGCAGGAAACTTCCACACCAGTCTTGAGGCCTTCTGCCAGGGAAACCAGACCATGGCATGGAGATGTGCTTGGGAAGGGCATGGGATGCTCTGGCAGCTGCCAGGGTCTGGCTGTGCACAGGGTGCCCTAAGGGTTCATGCTGGTCATCTCAGCCCAGTGGAAAGCATAACACTGCTATGAACAAGTGCACAGTGATCCCTATCCCCTGGGATGAGCACATCGCTGTCTGGTGGAGGGATTCCAGATGGTCTTGCCATGGCCTGATGAGTGCAAACCCCACATACCCAGAACGCATCAAAACACAAAACCCAGAGAGGAGGACCATGTGCCTCATCCACAGCATAGCCATCACTTTGGGCTTGGAAGGGAATCTCGTGCTGTCCAGGGTGTCTCTCAGAACCTCATCTCCTGAGCCCATAGCATAGAGCCAAGAGGTGGAGGAAGGAAGGAGCAGGATTTGGCTGGGGACTCACTGCTGCAGTCAGCAAAGGGTTGGTGTGGGGGGTGATGGAGAGCAGGCTGAATGTGAGCCAGCCACAGGTGAGATAAACTGCTGCCTCGGGGATTGTGGCCAAAGTCAAGGGAAGTTATTCATCCTCAGGATGAGCAGTGGGAAAGCCTCTGTGCTAGGCTGTGGTTAACCATGGGAATAGGAGGATGAGGTCGGATCTAACCACAGCTTCAGCTCCCTGGGGGTAATTGCAAGGAAGACAGAGCCAAACAGTCTCACTGGTGCCAAATGATGTGACAAGGGACAGTGGTCACATAGTGGACCCTCAGATATTCAGGGTGGACATCAGGAAACGCTTCTTCCTATGGATGCATGTGATGCAGTCCTGATGCAGCCTGATGCAGCGATGGGAGATCTCTGTCCTTGGGGGAGTTCCAACACTAAGTTAGCCAAAGCCGCAGCCACTCTGATCTGGTGTTGGGAATAGTCCTGCCATGTCCTGCCATCACTGTTCTCCTGGCTGGGCTCCAGTCCAGGGATGCCCTGTCATGGTATGGCTTTGCAGAGGTCCTGCTTGGCTCCCTGCTCTTCAGCCCAGCCATAGTGCCTGCTGCCTGCAGGCTTATGGCACTTTGATCTCTTGAGTGATCTCTTCTACTGACCTTGAGATGGACGGAATTGCATCTGGGACACATCCATGGAGCCCTGAGTGGTGTGAAGAAGCCAAACACGAGCCATGGTAGCAAGCAAATCAGTATCCCATACAGTGGGCAGATGCTCCTCTTAGCCTGCATCTGCACACTTTTCACTGTGCTAAGCTAACCAGCCCCCTTCAGAGACCAGTGTGAGTAGCCCTTGGCCACAGACCAGGTCCTACCATACCCCAAAAGCCTTTTGCTTCCTCTGTTTGCCCTTCTCCCCTGGGAAAATCAGTGCAGGGCACTGCCAGCCCTGCCAGGCGCACCTCAGCACTGCAAAGCAGGGACTCCTGTTGCATGCCTTGGGGCTCCTGGCACGTTGTCAGTATAGCCCTCGGCACCCTGCTCTGATCCCTTCTTATTTATGGCACATCCTTCCTGTCTTCTCCCTGCTGTTAGTGCCTGAAATGTTGTAATTTAGATTCCGGCTGTGTTTGATTGCAAACTCTCCCAATCTACAGATTCCAGTGACAAGCTCTGGAGCAGCTCATTTACATGCCAAAGTGATCAATCCGGAACTGCTTGTTACACACACGAATAAATAAATAACAGATACACCAAAGAATGGGAAACAAGCAGCCCAACTAACCAATACACGTCAAATCATGACAAGCCCTGACATCCTGAACAGAGAACAAGAGGAGAATGGATGGGATAAGCTTGCCCAGCATTGCCCAGGGCTGCTCAGCCTTCACCTATCTCCTCTCATCCCCCAAGCCAATGTGCATCAATGCCAGGTTCCAGCAAGCAAACTCTGGAGCATGAAATCCTGGCTTTTAAACCACATACCTGCTCTGTCATAGGAATAACACATCCCCCGTGACAGGAATTCAAACCTCTTAGACAATGGCAAGCAGCCTTTCAGCCTGATTTCCAGCTGACATCGCAGGAAATCCTTCCAGGGCACCTGAACCATCCCAGCTCCTTGTTCCATTGATTGAAGTATGGGAGACTTTCACATTCATGCAAACCTTGTTTTTCTGGGGATCAGCAGCATTTTGGGACAGGCCAGCTCACCAGCTGCAGAACCAGTCTGTGTGGGTCCATTAAGCCACCAGTGACTGCAGAAGCACGGATGCTCTGAGTTGTGCTGGGTCTGGGGGAACCACAACACTTCAGTGAGCATCCACATCATTTAGGACAGCTCTCATGGCCTCCCAGCTCTGCCGCAGACCCAGGATCAGCATCACTCTGGATGGATGCCTTTTCCTTTCAGGATGGGACAGCTCCTTCAGCTCCTTGCTGTCCTGTCTTTGTGGGTGTGGGTGCAGACCGGGGTGCTGGTGAGGTGTATGCAGTGCATTGCTCATCTCCCACCACCTCCCTTTGTGCTGTCTCCTATGCAGTGACAGGAAGGTGTCAGCTGCCTGATTTATCCTCCTCTGACAGCTCCTGCCTGTCACTGCTTGGTCCCCCAGGGGATCCCAGCAGGGAAGGCAGCGGAGGAGCATCTCTCCCTGTTGTCTGCTGTCAGGCAGCTCATGTGTGCCTGCAGGCACTGGGGATGCAGGGAGGAGATGTTTCAGGGGTCAGTTTTCTCCCATGGAGGGGTGCAGTGCTGGGGTGGCTCCGACACATCCTGCCAGGTGATGTGAAGCAGCTGCCCCATGGCCCATCCTGGATTGAGGAGGGTTTCTCAGGGTAAAATCCATCTGGAGTGATGCTGATCCTGGGTCTGCAGCAGAGTCAGGAGGCCATGAGAGTTGTCCTAAATGATGTGGATGCTCACTGGAGTGGTCAGGTTCTCCTGGATTTGGGGCTGTCCTCTTTGGGGCAGGTTTGGGGGGCTCTGCAGAGTACCTACAACCATTGAGTACTCCAGTGTACAAACACCTTCCCCTCTGCTTTGGGCTTGACCCCATCTCACATCATCTGCTGGGCTCCTCATCATCCTTGTCCCTGTTCCATGCTGGATCCTGCTGGTGCTGGTGCTGGTGGGATGCTCTTGGACCTGCACCAGCAGGGATATAACCTGCCAGGGCTTCACAACCATGCTTGCATCCTTACTGAGGAAATACCACTTCTGCCCCAGTCTCAGGGGTGCCAAACTGCTCCCAGCTTGGGGAAGGGCATTTGTGGCCTCACTGGGGCAGTTTGCAGGAGGGAGCTGGGGCAGTTCAGCCTGGAGAAGAAAAGACTTCAGGGGGACCTTACTGCAGCCTTTCAGTACTTAAAGGGGTCTATAAGAAAGATGGGGAGAGACTTTTTAGCAGGGCCTGTTGCGACAGGATGAGGGGTGATGGTTTTAAACTAAAAGAGGGAGATTCAGGCTGGATGTGAGGAAGGAATTTCTTACAGTGAGGGTGGTAAAACACTGCCACAGGCTGCCCAGAGAGGTGCTGGATGCCCCATCCCTGCAGATATTCCAGGCCAGGCTGGATGTGGCTCTGAGCAACCTGTTCTAGATGAAGATGTCCCTGCTCACTGCAGGGGGGTTGGACTGGGTGAGCTTCGGAGCTCGCTTCCAACCCAAACCATTCCATGATCCTGTGATTCCATTCCGGATCCCGATGCGTGGCGGCTCCGTGCCGGGGCAGGGCTGCCCGTGCGCTCACTCTGCAGCGGGACACCCCGACACGGGGATGCTAAGGGGGGGTCCCCCCGGCCTCTGCCTTACGCGGAGGAGGAGCGGCTGCCAGCGGGAATGGCTGAGGCAGCACTGCCACCTCGCGGCGTCTGTCCCCCCTGCCACTGCCCGGCGCGGCCCGCACCGTGTCCCACAGACACCCGGAGGCAAAGGGCAGGAGTGTGCCAGGCTCGGGATATGTTTGGGCTGGAGGATGTGGTGTGCAGGAGCTTCCAGGATGGCTCCCTGCAGCCATCCGTCCATCCATCCATCCATCCATACATCCATCCCTCCATCAATTCATCCATCCATCCATCAATTCATCCATCCATCCCCCCATCCATCCCTCCATCAATTCATCCATCCATCCATCCCTCCATCAATTCA
>JAOSLQ010046020.1:15503-26679 GCA_025629905.1 Lorius lory | reverse complement strand
CATCCATCCATCCATCCCTCCATCAATTCATTCATCCATCCATCCATCCATCCATCCATCCATCCATCCATCCATCCATCCATCCATCCATCCCTCCATCAATTCATTCATCCATCCATCCATCCATCCATCCATCCATCCATCCATCCATCCCTCCATCAATTCATTCATCCATCCATCAATTCATCCATCCATCCCCCCATCCCTCCATCTTCTGGAGACACCAATGTCCCAGCTGCAGATCAGGAGGAGGATGGAGGAAGGTTGGCTTGAACACAGCAACACTGAAAGTCAAGCAAGTGGGGCTAAGCACTGACAAGGAGCCTAAAGAGTCTGGAGGAGGTGCCACCTGAACCAGCACCATCTTCCAGGAGATGCTGGAAACCTGGAACCATCCACCTGTAATTCAGCATTTCAGTGGGGTTAGGGGGACAATCAGAAACAGAGGACACAGGAGCATGAGGCCATTGATCAATCCTGGATGAAATGACAGAGTGATCACATTTTGACTATATGTTAAGGAAGGGCAGTAGGGCAGAAACACAATTACTGTCCTGAAGCCCTCTTTGGCAGTAGGTCTTTTCAAACTCACCCGTCATCTCTTCTTGACACAAATACAGGTCTGGTTGATAGAGGAACTCTGATAGAATAAAACTGCATTTCTTCTGGGCATCTGATTTATTACAGGGTGACATTTTGATCAAAAATGTGTATTATATTGCATTAAGAGGACGCACACTCAGCTCAGTGATAGATCTCTGAAGGTCATTATTAATGGAGACGCATCCATGAGCAAAGTTTTGTCTGGAAAGGGTCTGTGGGTTCATTTTTGGTTTCACATCAGTCATTTCCTTTTTAAGCTGTTTTGGAAACAACACAACACCTTCCTTGGGACCACGAGAGGTGGCCTGGCTGGTCCCCAGCATCCCCAAGGACCTGCTGCACACATTGAGGCATATCTCATCCCTCTGCTCCCTGCTGCAGTGGGGCTTGAGTACTGGTGGCATCTGCAGGCTCTCCTGTAGCCCTGCTGGAGCCCTGCTTCACCAGGGAGCAGCCCTAAGGTGGGCATCGGAGCGGTTCAGCCCCCAGCAGCAGCGATGACAAGGCTGGGTACCAGTGACAGTCGCGCTCTGCCCATCACCCAGACCAGGAACCACCAGGAGTGATCCCCACAGCGAGCATCCCTTGGTTGCCACCTGGTGCTCACCCCTCCCGTCCCCTCCTGTGGTGACAGAGCTGTAGGATGCCTTTGGGCAGCCTCCACCTTCGTGTTGCTTTGCGCCCAGCCACCGCTGGTCACTGCTGCAGGGATGGTGCCTTGGGCTAGGCTGGGAGCGCTGTGGTCCTGCACTTCTGCTGACCAAGCTGTTCCTTGCCTGTGCC
The DNA here is from genome assembly GCA_025629905.1 of Lorius lory. Classification (NCBI taxonomy): domain Eukaryota; kingdom Metazoa; phylum Chordata; class Aves; order Psittaciformes; family Psittaculidae; genus Lorius; species Lorius lory. The sequence continues at coordinate 25,293 of JAOSLQ010046020.1, read as the reverse complement.
CAGCACAGCAGGAAAGGGAACAAGTTTCTCCTGCAGAGAAAGCGAAACTTGGCAAACCACAGTGCATGCAAGTGCATCCCCTCACCCTGCTTCTCTTCCTCCCTGCTAGCAGGGAAAAGCTTCTAGTGAGGAGAGCTGCTGCTCAGACTGCTCTGTCTTCATTCACCCCAGCAAGGAGGTAAGTCACCCCCAACAGCAAGGGACATGTGCATCCTCTGCCAGCACTCACCAGTCCTTGCTCCCTGTCCCACTTACCTCCTCCATAAGTAGGAAAAGGAGGAGAATATGATGCCAGGGGGAAGGGAGGGCCGCAGTAATCTGTCCTTACTCCATGTGGTTGGGAACATCACTGGGTTCTGCAGGCTTGTTCCAGGCTGAGCACCTCAGGTTTTGGGGTAGGTCTGTGTGCTCAGGACATCCCTTCTCTCTCCCAGCTCTATGTGTTGCACAGATGGATCTCTTCCTGCCTGTTTATCCCTTTCCTGTTTATCCCTCCTCTGTTGTGTTTTTTGCACCCCTTCCTCACTTGTGGTCTCTATCCCATGGGACCCCTGCCTGTATCTCAGTGCTTTAACACTTCTCTGCATGCATCTGACATCCAACCACCCATCCCAAGAGCGTGCAAAGGGTTTATGCTGTGCTTCATGTCCCATGCTTTCCAATCCCACAGTCCTGCTTTGGCCACACATCAGATTTTCTGTAACATCACTGATTTCAGATCACATAAGGAAACACCCTCAAAATCCTTCTGTGAAGTTATTTTCCCTGCTGCATGTGGTGCGCTATCGGTACTGGACAGCACACGGGTGCCATGGGAGATGTGTGGATGCACCTGATGAAAGCACTTGTGTCCAAGGTGTGTTTGCTGTGTGCTTGCCTCCATCCCCAGTTCCCTCACCCCTGTGTCTCCAGGGAGGCAGGATGCACCCCAGGCTTTGGCTGGCGACCAGCACCCTGGCAGCACTGCTGGGCATGGCCCTGATGGAGGATGGTGTGTGCCGGGCACCAGATGGCAAGGACGGCTTCCCTGGAGTCCCTGGCCTTGATGGGAGGCCGGGGCAGAAGGGTGACATCGGAGAGCCAGGTAAGAGGGAGCTGGGATGTGCGGTGCAGGTGACCTGGGCACCTCAAGCCCTTTGGTAGCAGCATCACGGGCTGTGGGAGCAGCTCAGGTTATGACAGACATGCATGGACTTCCCCCCATCACCACCTCTCTGCAGGGAGATCAGCCCAGAGGACAGGCATCCAGGGACTGAAAGGGGATGCAGGTGAGCCAGGGCCTCCTGGCATCCCAGGGAACCGGGGCTACCATGGCCTGCCCGGCCCCCCGGGGTTCGCTGGGCAGCCGGGGCCAAAGGGGCCCAAGGGGAAAGCTGGCAATATCCTGGAGCAGCCGCATCCTGCCTTCTCTGCCTCGCGGAGGTCCCCACCGTCCAGGGGCAGTACCGTGGTGTTCGACAACATCATCACCAACGAGGAGAGCTCCTACAGCCCCCAGACCGGGGAGTTCACATGCCGCATCCCCGGGATCTACTACTTCTCCTACCAGGTGATCTCCAGTGGTGACCTCTGCCTGAGCATCACCAAAAACAGAGAGAACGTGGTCAGCTTCTGCGACTCCAACAGCCGCCAAATACTGCAGGTGAACTCGGGCAGCAGTGTGCTCAGCCTGGTGCAGGGGGACCGGGTCTCCCTCAGCACCGATTCTGCCCGGGGCAGCATGATCTACAGCGGTTCCGAGGCAGACAGCGTCTTCAGTGGCTTCATGCTCTACCCGCTGATGGGCTGATGGGTCCATCCACCAGCCCAGACCTACCTGTCTGCATGGTGTTTCCCCCTGTGAGTGCATGGGATGGTTCAGTACAGCAGCAAACACAGGTGGCTGCAAACTGAGTCAACAGATGGGTCCTGTGCTTCCACAGGTGTCATGGAGTGGCCAGGCTGGGGGTCAGCACTGGAGCAGTTACCTCCATGCTGAGCCTTCCCACCCCATCCTGGAGACAGAGGGCATTCAGATCCCACAATGAAGAGGTCTGATTGTCCCTGGAGACAACTTTACCAGCTACAGTTCCTTGCTCCTGAGTGGGAAATCACTGTGTATCACTGCTTCTGCTACACCAACCACTGCAAATGCCTTCCTGGCACTCAGCCACTGCTGCTTCTCACACCCTTCTCCATCTGCATAAATAAACCCTTCTTCCACAACAGCTGCTTGGCTTTTCTTTCCTATTCATGTGTCTTCCCCAAACTATTGTTGTCCTGGGCCCCTTCCCAAGCCACCCAGTGGGAGAAGTGATGCCAGCTTGCCCCTGGCCCATCACAGACCCCAATTGGAAAGGCAGAGGGACAGGAGGGACTGAACGTACAAGCAGAGCAGAGCAGGAAATGTCTGGGACTAGCTGATGTCTGTCCTTTCTTGGATGAGTCGAAGGTAGCTGTCCTGTACAAATACAGGGGCAAATACAGGAAGACCGTGGTACTCTTTGGTACCCAAACTCTCCAAGGAGGGGGAAAAGCAGCTGTGGTCCTCCAGCCTTTCAGCAAGGAGTGACAGGGACTTCAGGGTGGATGGTGTGGTTGTGGGATGATGGCGGTGGAGTGTTGAGGTGATGCTCTTCTCTCCTGGGGGCTTGGGGTGAGACTAGTGGGCAGTACTGCAGGCTGGGCAGGTATCAGGCAGCCAGGAAGCATCAGAGAAGTGCCTTGATTTCAGCTGTTACTTTCTTCCTAGTAGCTAGTGCAATGCTGTGTTTAGGCCTTAGTCTGAGAGCAATACTGATAACACACTGATGGTTTAGTTGTTGCTCAGTAGCACTTACCCTGATCAAGGACACAATGCTCCAAGTGACATCCTTCATTGTCATTGTGATACCTGGGAATAAAGGGTTAACATTGTGCCTGCTTGCTTAAGCAGTCACTGTGCTTGGTGAAGCAGAACCGTAGGAGTCAAAGCTGCTAGAATGGTGAAGCAGAACTGTAGGAGTTACAGCTGCTAGGCAGAATTGTAGTAGATAAGATTCATAACTTAACATTTAAGACAAACAGTATCCATAGAAAGAAAAGGAACAAAAGAGAACCAGAGTAACAAAATTTGCAAACTTGACAAGTTTCTGCTTTAAGATGCATAAAACTGGCTTGTACCGAACCTGAGGTTTGGATAGGAGCCGAAACCTTATTGAGTCTGCCTGAAAGCAAGAGGTTACTCGTGATGATGAAGAGGAACAACAAGCCTTCATCCTCATGACCCCCTAATGACCACCACCAGAAGGCACTGCGCAAGAGCATCAATGGGACAAATGCCAGAAAGTTAATTATAATACTAGATGGGAATAGGTTTTGCATATGTATTAGACGTGAAGCAATCTCATGTTTATGTAATCATTATATGTAACATAAACAAACTGAGTGACAAAGGAAAGGCGCACATGCCTTTGGAGGAGCGATCCCCCATACGCCTCAGCACTGAATGAAGCATACCTACTTTACAACTTTAATGAGATGTGGAATCTATCCGTGTATCCATTGCCTGGGGGTGCAGCATGGTCCCATCAGAGCCAGGCAATGACTTTGCACAAGCCCTTCATTGCACACACATGGAGCTCTGCACCCCATCCGTAAGCTGCCTTTGTGCTCAGAAATCAGTTCCGGATGTGCTGCGGTGGCACAAGTAAGGATCTCACTGGATGGACAGGAAAGTGCTTGCTCAGAGGAAACAACCAGTGAGGAGGATGTGAAACTCATCTGAGGCTTCTGGGTCCCCAGGGGCCCATTCCTAACCCTGAGACTTCCTCAGGGAGGGTGTCACGGACTCACACACACTTTGCTGTGCCAGTGGCAGTGCCCACAGCAGACAGAGGCCTCAGCAGCACTGAAGCCCCCAGCAGAGGTAAGAGGTGCTGCAGGGTCCATCTCTTTGTGGGGGGCTGCATGGGGGCTGGGAGTCCATCAGTATGGCACAGCACTGGGCTATGTGAGAGGAGGCGGAGGAGACACGGGCTGCACACATGTCATGGGGAGGAGATGCACGCTGGTCTTGCTGGGGGAAGACCTGTTCCTATGGGCCAAGGTTTGTCCTGGGAGATCCCAGGTGATAGGGGCTTGAACCTGATGGGCAGGGCCAGGGAAGTGAGGATGCTGCTGGAGCAGGGCTGGGATCACTCGGGTCCACCACCTGGCAGTTGGAATGGGGGGGACATGGAGGGCCCAGCCATCACAGACAGGAGCTCCTGGTGCAGTCAGCCTCATAGAACCCCCTTTGTCCCATGGGCTGGAAGCCACCATGCAATGCCTCCAACCTGAATACTTTCTTTTCCTTTCCAAGCTCCAGAGCACCAAAATGGGGCAGAGCTTCTGGGAGCAGCTCCATGTGGTCCTCGCCCTCCTGCTCCTGAACCTGGGATCTGCTGTGGCCGGAGATGCCCATCACAGCTGCTATGGGGTTCCAGGCCTGCCAGGTATGCCAGGTCTGCCAGGCAAGGATGGCCGGGATGGGCTGAAGGGAGCCAAAGGCGACCCAGGTGAGTAAACAAAGAGGGGAACCACACAGGCAGTTGAATGGGGGCCATCTGGTCCTCCATGGCTGCTCTGCCTTGGTTTACAGGCTGAAGGAGAGCATCCTCTGTGGAGAAGCCTCTCCCCACATCCTGCCATTGACACTCACTCCCTTTCACCACCCCACAGGAATCCCGGCCACTCCTGCAACTCGAGGGCCCAAGGGCATGAAAGGAGAACCAGGCAGCCCTGGCTTGCCAGGCAAGAATGGCCCCATGGGTCCCCCTGGTGCCCCTGGAGACCCTGGAGACCCTGGCATGGTTGGAGAGCCGGGAATGCCAGGCAGCTACAAGCAGAAGCACCAGTCAGCATTTTCAGTGACGAGGCAGACCGGTGAGTACCCCCTGAAGAACATCCCCGTGGTGTTCAACCACGTCATCACCAACACCAACCACGACTACAACACCACCACGGGCAAGTTCACCTGCAGGATCCCCGGCCTCTACTACTTTGTCTTCCACACCTCGCTGACAGCCAACCTCTGTGTCATCCTGCACAAGGATGAGATCAAGGTGGCCAGCTTCTGTGACCACAAGACCAACAGCATGCAGGTCAGCTCTGGGGGGATCCTCCTCCACCTGGATGCTGGGAACCAGGCCTGGTTGACAGTGAATGACTACAATGGCATGGTGGGCATCGGCAACTCTGACAGCATCTTCTCTGGGTTCCTGCTTTTCCCGGACTAGAGGACCACCAGAGCCCACCCCAAGTGTGCTGGCCTCTTCTCCCTGCCCTGCAAACACTGCTGCTTGTGCCAGGCTGTGCTGATGCTCCAGGTTTCTCTGCTGGCTGGGAAGCCCCAGGGAAGAGGTCAGCCCTAGCCCCAGACTCAATGGCCTGGCCTGGGGACTGAGAGCAGGCGGCCACTGAATGGGGCAAACAGGCACATCTGGATGCATCTGCACCCAGAGTGATGGTGCCAAGCCCCCAGGGTGCTGCTGGCACTGCCACGTGCATCCACCCTGAGAGCCCCACATAACCGGACTGAGGCAGAGGTCTCCCTGCACCTTTCCCGTTCCCAGCAGGACAGCCTTGTGTCTTGGAGCAGGTCTGCAGCAGTGCCTTTGCCATCACCCAGCTATGGAAAGTGCCAATAAAACATCCCCCAGTGCATGTGGCCCAGTGTGTTTGCTCCTCCATGACTTGTAGGTAGAGCCCACGTATGTCTAGGTGAATGTTGTGTGTATGTGTGGCATCAGAACAGCCCTAATTCCTCCCTGGCTTGTCCATGGTCAGCATCAGAGCATCACACGCCATTCACAACCCTGGCCTTGCTCAGTGGGGTAGGACTCACAGACACACTGATTGCAGGAAAGGGATGGTTCATGTGCCCATGCCCCTAGGTCAGGGGGGACCAAGACTCCTCCAGGTAGGGGCCCTCATACTCCTGCTCCCCTCCAGTTCAATTGCAGAGGGCCACAGAGCACACAGCACACCTCATAGCCATGACTTTGGTGGCTGGGACATCCCAGCTTTAACAGGTTCAGGCAGGGGAAGCACTGGTTTCCCTGAGCCTGTGGCTTCTGTGGCTTTGGAGGCTACAAAGCCCACCAGGAGAGTCCTCCTGGTGGCACACTTTGTGCAATGGAAAAGGAGGTCATCACCCATGAGCATCCTGTGCTTCACCACCACGAGCATCAGCAGAAAGCAGGACTGGAAATGCTTTCACCACAGGATGGAATTGTTTCCCATCCTCAGCATTTAGGAGAGCCTGGAGAACAGATTCAAGGTGATGGATGACCCCGTAGCATCCTCTGGACTGATCTGGGTATGTGCAGAGAAGCCTGGGGGATGATAGTTCAATGCACGCACATCTCTGCAGTCCTGAGGGGTTACCCCAACCTTGTCTGGAGCTCATGGCAGCATTCCCCATAGCAAGCATGATGCAGGGAGCCTGCAGGGAAGAGCAGACATCTCTCTGCTCCCCAAGGCCAGGGTGCCACAGGGTGCTGCTTGGGGACGGCATGTTCTGCTGAGCTGATGGACAGCATCTGCAGCGGATGTGGAAGTGCCGCTGAAAAAGGGTAGGAGCTAAAGATAAAAAAGGGATGTGGCCTGGATCCTTTCACAATAACCCTTCCAGCAAACTTCTGCTTCTCCTCGTAGGCATTTCCAAGCAGGACGCTGCTGTGTCCTGCCCCATCTCCCTATCTGTGCAACCAGAACCTCAAGGTAAGAACGAGACATAGGCAAGGCTGAGCTCCAGCTCCATCCTGCAGGTAGGGGAACCTGGCAGCATCAGATTCCTGGTGCTTGATGCCTTGCATGGAGCAGAAGAGAAAGGGGGCTGCTGGGCTGGAGGTGGTGGAGATCCCTAATGGGACCTCAGCCCATCCTGCTCCACCTGGGGAAGGGGGAGATGAAAGGGGAGATGGCAAAGGCCCAGCAGGGAGACCAGCGACTGAGCATCAGTCTGAAAGGGGCTGGGAAATTCCACCTGAGGCCAGTGAGTGAGCGTGCCCGGGGTGATGTGATGTCCAGGTACAGCCCTGGAATGTGCAGTGCTCACTGCACACACAGCTGCACTGGGAGCTGGGGAAAGGAGCCGAGCTGTGGGATGCAGGGAGGGCAGAAGGAAGATGGGACCCCAGGGACCGGCATCCCCTATGACTGTCCCGGTAAGGCTGGTTAGATACAGAAATGCTCCTGGGAGGAAGCAGGCATGTGGCAGAACACAGCAGGAGCACACAGGGGTTAGAGGGCAGGTTTGGGGATTTCCTTGCAACCTGCAAGGATTGCTGTCCCGCAGATAGGCTGGTGGGAAGCAAGAGCTTGCAGATGGGAAACTGTTCCCACCTGGGGATGGATTTTACCCTGCAGGTGTAATCCTAAGGTGGGGTAGAGAATTTCTCCCCTGAGGGAGCAGTGGGGACCTGCAGCACGTGCCTGTAGCAGCAGTGTGGCCAGGATGGCATCAGACCCCTGGGCCAGGCTAACCTGTCCCTAGATATTCATGTGGCTGAAGCTCTGGGCACTTGTATACTGGTCCTGTAAAAGCAAGAAGAGACTGAAAAACCCTCCCATGCCCAAAGGGAATGGTCCCTCCAAGGCCATCAGGAGAGTGGATTTGGCTCTGCAGCAGGATGTTTTCCCTCCCTGATGGCATTACCCAGATGTGCTTCTAGCTATTGTCCTCCAGAGCAGCACAGAGCGCCTGCCCCATCCCTCCCATTGCACAAGCCAAGCCCCTCAATGTCCTTCTGTGCTCCAGCAGATGCAGACCCTGTGGGCGATGCTGATCTGTCTGGCTGGAGGGCAGCTTGCAAGTTCCACCCTCTGCAACACCTATGGCAGCATCCCAGGCATCCCAGGATCACCAGGACGACCTGGAAGCAACGGCAGAGATGGGGAGAATGGCCTAAAGGGTGACCGAGGTAAGGAGGAGAGGCTGCAGCTGAGGAAAATGCCATCTTGGGAATGCCAAGAGCAGGAAAAGCCAGTGCTGGGTGCATGGTCCTGGGAAAGCAATCCATTTTCCACCAATGACTATAGGGGGTTATAAGGAGGGGGTGATGCTCAGGGACAAAAGTGGACAGACTGGAGGAACGAAAGCAGGGTGCATCACTGATGCCAGGCAGATAGGACTCTCCATTGACCCTCACTCCATGCAGATACTGGTGGTTTCCTTCTCAGTGCCCTTTGCAGACCCATGGGGATCAGCTGAGACCACAATGACTCTTCCTTCTGCTCTCTAGGTCCCCCTGGCCAGGTGGATCATGAAGGAGACATAGGGGAGAAGGGAGACCCAGGACTACCAGGTTACCCTGGGAAGATTGGCCCCAAGGGCCCCCCTGGTTCAAAGGGATTACCAGGTCCTATGGGAATCCCTGGCCTTCAGGGCGATGCTGGTGACTACAAGGCCACCCTCAAGTCCGCCTTCTCAGCTGCCAGGACCATCGGTCCCTACCCACGCCGGGAGCAGCCCATCCGCTTCGACCGCATCATCACCAACGAGAAGGGCCACTATGAGAACCGCTACGGCCGCTTCCTCTGCCGCATCCCTGGCATCTACTACTTCACCTACCACGTCACATCCAGGGGCAACCTGTGCCTCAATGTGAAAAGGGGCCGGGGTGGCAGCAGGGGTGAGAAGGTGGTGACCTTCTGTGACTACGTGCAGGGCAGCTACCAGATCACCACGGGTGGTGTGGTCCTCAAGTTGGCAGCCAATGAGTCCATCTGGCTGGAGCCAACAGAGAAGAACTCCCTGGTGGGGATAGAAGGGTCCGACAGCATCTTCTCTGGCTTCCTCATCTTCCCTGATGCTTAGCCTGTTGAACGTGTTCTGCATCCTTCATCCTATAGCTGGCTGATCCCTGCAGGGCTGAGGACTCCCCTGGAAATCTGAATCTTTGCTCTGGATTTAGTGTCTTAAGCACATAGCTGCTGCTCTTGCCCATTAAATGACAGCTCTTTGTGCTGCTGACTCCTTCCTGCCCAGATTTGCCTCTTTCCCCCAGAATAATACTCAGATATGCAGTGCACTGCTTCTCACACCCCCGGGTGCAGCCTGGGCTCATTGCTGCTGAGCAGAGCCAGATAATTCATGCAGTTCCTGCTGCAGATCACTGTCACAGAGCCACACAGCAAAGGTCTCAGCCCAGGGTTAGGAAAACAGGGAGGAAAACATGGTCTCTAGCAGGAGGTGGGACACACAACACAGTGGGAAAACTGCAGCCACTGGGTACAGGTGGTAAATGGGAAGATGCTGGAGACAGCGTTGTACCAGAGAGTCCTGAGGCCCAATGGATGTGGGGACAGCAGCCTCTTCTAGAGTTTTTGCTTTGGGTGGTGGTAACTGTAATATCCAGGGAAGCTTGTGGAAGCTTGTGCCAAGATGAGCCGTGATGGGGAAGCCAGAGCTCAATGCCATGATGGAAGAGGTGAGCACACAGCTAAGGTTGGAACTGGATGAGCTTTAAGGTCCCTTCCAACCCAAACCGGTCTGGGATTCTGTGATTCTATGAAGTCCTAAAGCACAACCAAGCCCTCTCAGAGATGTCTTTATTAGTAGAGCTGATGGATCCAAGGACCTCCAGAGCTGAGGACCCCAGGAATGTCCCCATCCCTGGGGAAGGTGACAATCCAGCATCGTACCTGCATGGGCAGGTTGCCTGCAGCCTCCAGCCCAGCTGTGCTGGGTTGTGAAGCCCATTGGGGTGTCCACAGGGCACTCACTACCTAGGAGAATATTTGTGGGGGTCTGGGATTTGAAAGGAGCTTGATGGAGGGGATGACA
>JAOSLQ010046020.1:0-15493 GCA_025629905.1 Lorius lory | reverse complement strand
GGGGTCTGGGGATCGGATATGGACTGGATTTCGTGCCACTGAACTCTTGGGGTCTGCTTGTGGGTCCAGGGCCCCGCATTACTGCCCCGCACGGCGCAGTGACCAGCACTGGTGCAGGTTCCAGTTTGTCCTGGGTAAGTGGCCGGCAGATGGCACTGGAGACTGGATCAGCCCTCGCATCCCTGTCCCGCAGGCTGGGAGAGCAGCGCTCGCAGGGACCAGGCAGGAGGTGAGGGGAGGCTTTGCCTTCGAGGAGGCACCCGGGCAGGGGTAACGCTTCCTCCTGCAGCCCTCCCCCAGCAAAATCCGTGGCTTCTGTCCCCTGGGGTGCAGCCGTCCCGTGCCCGCAGAGCTCTGCCCCACATCAGAAGAGATGCTTGGCAATTGCATCCCGAAGATCTCCCTGTGCGGGAGCACTGGGATGCTTCTAAAAAGCAGCTGCATCACTTGTGCCGTTCTGCGGCTGGAGATGGAGCATCCCCAATACCACCGGGTCAGCAGGGCAGGGCGAGGGAAAGAGTTTTAAGCCCAAAACCAAGGCTGGGTAGCAAACACCAGCTCAGCCTCCTGAACCCTCAGCAGGTCTGCAAGAGTCAGCAAGCCAAAGAGGACAGGGCTGCCAATGAAAGAGCCTTGGCAGGCTGGAGAGATGAGCTGGCAGGACCCTACTGACATTTGATGGAAACAAATGCAAAGTCCTTCCTCTGGCATGGGTTAACCCCATGCGATAGGGCAGGAGGGGGCAGGAGGAACCTGAAGCAGGAAGGGATCTGAGATGTTGGTGGACAGCGTGTCAAAGCTTTCTGCCTTTCTGAGTAATTGATATAATCATTTTGGACTTTTGAAAAGGTCTTTGTCAGGACCCCTCTGGAGTGGAGCTGCTTTGATTTGTAAAGCTGATGTCTGACCTAACACCAGCACAAGCCAAAGGGTTTCCAGGGTCTTGGCTGTACCTGGCGAGTCAGAGGGGGATGCAGGTACCAAGTGCTTCTGAAGTGCACCTCACTTATGCATCCAGAACACAGATGCACAGCTCCTGCCATGGGTCTCAGCCAGCACCCCTAATGCCATCGCAGGCATGAGCTCCATGGGATGGCAGCTGTCTGCTCCTCGGAAGCTGCCACTGCGTGGGCCATGGAACAGCACAACCTCTCAGGTATCCAGAATGGGTGAGGAAATGAGAACAGAGGGCTGTGAGTGGCTGGGGCGGGTGGTGGTCCATGCAGCATCCCTGTTCAGTTCATCCATGGCCACTCAGTGCAGGCAAGTGTGCTTCTGCCCCTGCAGGAAGACCTGAGGTCTCCACCTCACCATAAAGAGGACCCCTTCTCCCAAGCTATTACAACACCCACTGAGACCAGAGCCAAAATGCAGGTGCCCCATCCCAAGGGGCCATCCACAGGAGGAGCCTGTATCACAGGGCTCCACATCCACTGTCTCAGGGAAAGGACTGATTTGCACCTTTAGTTCATCCTTTACATCTCACCTGCTACCCTCTAAACTTTAACCTGGCCGTGGCTGCACCCATTGCAGGAGCTGCAGGCTTTGCTTTCACCAGGATATGACAGAGCTGTCCCAGTGCTCTGTGCACGCTCCCTCTGCGTGCTGCCTTTGTGCTCACCTGCACCAGTGCATGTGCAAGCTCCCACCCGTGCACTCATCCTGCTCCACGCACGTATTGACTGCTCTGTGTGTGCTCACATCGTGCACCCATGCGCACTCACCCTGCTCCATGCATGCTCCCTGCAGACCTGCCCTGACACGCATGTTCTGTTCCCCTTCCCTCCCTTTGGGTTTTTCTTCCCATTCCATGGTGAGCCCGGTTCTTCCTCCAGGTCCCACCAAAGCTAAGCCATGGAGCTTCACCAGGTGGTGCTGTGACCCTCGCCTGTGGCGTCGGGCCTCCACCAAGATGCAGAGGCCAGCAGATGCTGAGCAGATGTCGAGGCGGGTGGTGCTTTGAGGTGATTTCAGAGCAGGGGGGTTCGGGTGTAAGCATTTTGCCCTAAGCAGACATGGGGTGCTTGGAGGTCTCGCTGTGTGGGACAGAGCTAACCAGGAGCACCATGGCCATGTCGCCCATCACGCTGCCCCATCACGTACCAGATCACACCAAAGAGCAGCACATGTGATGGTCACTCTATGGGGACTCCCAGTAACCAGGCACATTTGGGAGCAGGCCCCATGATGCACAAAGACACTGGCAGAGAGCTGTGAGGATCCCAAAATCAACCCTTCCTGGTAGCCGGCACCAGGGATCGGCACAAACGTCATCACATGGGGTTTCCCTTGTGTCATCTACCTGGGTTTTGGAGATTGTCTCTGTGTCAAAGCTCCAGTGCAGGCAGGAGCAGGATCTGATGAGGTGCCTATCGAGTCCCATGGGAAGTGAAGCTGAACTGGAGAGATCAAAGCCTGGCTGTGTTGTTTATCAGTACGATTGAGCCAGGGATGAGGATGGTCTCACATCACCAGCAAACACTGTGGCAGTTGCAGAGGTGTTGACCTGCTTGTGCTGAGCCCCATCAGTTCTGGGTACCTGCTATCCCAGATCTAACCTCAGGGCTCCTGATCAGCTTGTTTCCCCCATCCTCACTCAGGCTTGGGTGTGAATTTGCATGGTAAGAAGCAATCACTTCTTTTCCTTGGAGCAATCGGGACTGGCTTGTCTCCCACCTTGACCCGCACAGGGAATTCCTTCTTTCCCTGGCCTCTCTGCAAGCAGTGGGAGCTGTGGAGGCTCCGCTCTGGGCTGGCCACCAAGGGGTTAAGTCCCAGCCCCTTTTTCCTCCTCCTTATGAGGAGCAGCCTTTACAGGGCTGCAGAAAGGCTCTTTCTTTCCCCAGCAGATCTCTGGGAATGAAGTCTGTGTTCCAGATATTAAATTACTCATAAAATAGTTGGCCTGTCCCCGAGGCAGCTCTGCAGCCCCCCCCCCCGGCCCCCGCTGCCCGTTCTGACGGGCTGCTGATGTGCATCTGCATGTCACCTCCTGCTACAAGGTCAATCTCTCCAATTTAAAGCAGCAGCGCTGGAAAGCAAACCAGATTTCAGCCGAAATTAGCTTCAAATGGAGCATTCAGGGCACTTGCGCTGCGAAGGGAGCGCAGGAGGGGAAGGACCAGCAGAACCCAGTGGTGCGATGCTGCTGCTGGAGCACCCCACACAGCCCCAGGGGAGGCAGGGATGCTGCCAACGGAGAGGATGCTCAGGCAATCCCTGACCCTCGGGTGTGGGGTGCAGGGGTTGGGAAGGGCTCCATCCCTCTCCCCTTTGCAGCTTTGGGTGATGGAGAGTGGCTTCATCCACATCGGAGGCCACGTGGGCCAGTGTGGCCATTGGTGACCTACAAGGCCAAGGTTTCCATGGGGATGTGTGGGGATGGAGAGCCTGGCCAGCATTCAGCTCCAGGCACAGCTCAACGTCGAGCTCGGCTCCTTCCGCTTCGCTTCCTGCTGCCTCCCACCCTCCTGCATCTCCACATCAGCAGCATCTCCCCCAGTCTCTGCCCCTACACGGAGCAGCAGCACAAGGGGATGCGGGAGAGCCTGTTGTGAGCACGGCTTGGTCCTGCCTGTCCCTGTGCATGTCCTTAACTCCTTGGGGATACATCTCAATGAGCTGGGGTTTTCCCCCATGCCCTGCATGCAGATGCCTCCTGGTTCCTGAGCTCAGACCAGTTGCCATGCTGGGGATCCTCTCTGCCTCTGTTGGCAAAACCCCCAAACCAGCGCTGGGGATGTGACAACGTGGGTCTGGGACAGCCCCACATAGCCCTGCTCTCCTCCGCTGAGGTTTTCTGTGGTTTGCAAGAAAAAGGAAAGGCAGAGCTCTTCTTCCTTCCACTCCTGGCTCCTGGGAGTGACTGAGGACGAATCAATGACAGTCCCCCCAGATGCCTCAGTTTCCCCATAGGGAGGAGCCGACCCTGCTGAGTTACAGCATCCTGCCAGCCCTATTGGAGGGGTACGTGGGGTTTTCAGCCCTCATTTTGCAGTACATGTCATGACCTTCACCTATGTGAGGCTGTGAGACAAGCCCCAAGCCCAGCCCTTGTCCCATAGGCAGCCATGTGCCTCACATGAGGCAAGTCAGAGGCTCATGTGGATTAATACACATGCCACGTAGCAGGCATCACACTGATGCAAACCACACAAACACCACGCAAAGCACAACCCATCCTGAGCACAACCCATCCTGCAGCTTAGAGCAATGCATGAGCAGGCTGGGCAGTCGGTACTGAACAGTGGAGTCCAGGATTGCTCCCAACAGCCTCCTGCTGCCCTAAATCTTGCATTTACATGCAGAGGGGAAGACAAAATCAAGTAAGACAGCTAAGAGCCCACAGCCCAGCCAGGCTGCCATGTGCAGCCTCACAAGGGCTGCTACACTGCAGAAGGGTCCCTAGGGAAATGTGTGCAACATGCACGGACACATACCTGGAATACCCATCTGGTGTTTGAATGGGGATTATCTGGGAGTCTGCGGCCCTGGCTGACTCGGAAAGAGCAGGGGCTGGAGTCCTGAATGCACTGCCCAGTGTTGCCTTCTGTTCCCATTATATGCCAGGAGAGCTTTTGTCTAGGGATGCTGGCATGTGCAGTCACCAAGGAGACAGAACAGGACGGGTCAGCAGCAGCACTTCCAGACAGCTGGGAGGGAGCCAGACAGCCCTGCACATCCCTAAGGGAGCTGCTCCTGCCAGCAGTGCTGGGCTGGAGATGCAAACCCACCATGGACCTGGAGATGCACATCCATCATGGACCTGGAGATGCACATCTATCATGGACCTGGAGATGCACATCCAGCAAGGACCTGGAGATGCACATCTATCATGGACCTGGAGATGCACATCCAGCAAGGACCTGGAGATGCACACCCACCATGGACATGGAGATGCACATCCAGCATGGACCTGGAGATGCACATCCAGCATGCAGATGCACTCCTGCCATTGACCTGGAGATGCAAACCCACCGTGGACCTGGAGATGCACATCCATCATGGACCTGGAGATGCACGTCCACCATGGACATGGAGAAGCAAACCCACTGTGGACCTGGAGATGCACATCTATCATGGACCTGGAGATGCAATCCCACTATGGACCTGGAGATGCACACTCTGTGTGCACTGCACAGCCTGGTGTCCTCTACTGTGCAAGGCTGACCCTGTGCCATGGATCCAGCCCTGCATCCCGGGGATGCCCAAGAGGTCAGGCTCTGGGAACATGAGGGCTTTGCACATTTTTGGCCCTTGGAGATCCCTGGACTGTCCACAGCACCAGGCACCAGCAGTGGGGAGCTCCCAGCAGCCACCAAGACCTTGACTCTGCTCCTATGACGGCACCTGAGCTCTGCCCAGTGCTGGGGTGGTCCTGCCAGTGCCACCAGCTGCCTGCATGGAGGACGATCCTGCAGGAGAGTGTCCCTCAGGATGCAGAGCCACTATGGGTGCAGTGCTGGGTGCCTCCCCGTGACTTTGGGTGCTGGCCCTGCATGTAGAAGAGCTTCCTGGAGAAAGCCAAGGATCAGCCATCCCTTCCCAGCCCCAGAACGTCTGCTAGAGATGTGGGGCTGGCTGCTCATGGTGTAGCACAACCACTTGGCACAGCCCCTCAGCACAGTCTGAGACTCAGTGGTGGTTACAGCTGCTCTACCCACGTGCAGGACCACCAAAGCACCCTCATTCCTCATTCTGCTGTCTTCATCCCACTGTCAATGTGCTCCTGAAGTCCTCACACCCCGCTGCACCCTTCCTGCACGCCCTGTATGCCAAGTCAAGGTGATCTGCTGCAGGAGACAGGCTGTGCAGAAGAGGATTTAGGCTCAGTGGTCCCTTTTGTTCTGGGACAATGTCCATCCGCTGTCGGCAGCTCATGGTCCAGCAATGGGGATGCTCTAGTACCAGGAATTGCATTGCAACCCTATAGTGGAGACATTAATGATTAACCTCTTCAATGTGTGTTCTCCAGAGTGGATTTTCCAGTGTCTAGTAAAGCATTGAAGCTCTTGCCAACACCTTAACACAGTCTGGTTAATCAGTGAGCAGCCCAGGCTGTTATCCAATCTCAGATTGTCACACCCCTAACCAGGACCACAGGGGCTCGGAGGCCCCCTTAACTGGGGCAAGATGCCCTGCGAGCATCCTTAGAGCCACGTTTCGTGGTGCAGGGTCACCTCTCCTCTGAATGCTGCTTTGCAACACACGGGGCATGACTTGCACTGGAAATCTTCCCAGGCCTGACATATATGTCCTAGAGCTGCCTTGGAGCAGCTGGCAGGCAAACAAGGGGACATGTTGGAGCATGGACTGGAGCGGGAAGGGTGGTAGGCATGCTTGTGAGCGCTCCCATTTCTAGCCCAGGCATCTGCTTTGGGGCCCTGAAAATCCAAGACAAGGCACAGGGGCAAGCACACGTTTCAGGGTGGGCTGTTTGACATCTCTGAGCCGCTGAGGCTATTGTGCAGCTCGTTTTTGCTTCCCTCGTAGCTGGGGGGACCGTCTGCTGCCATACAAAGGGCAAAATGCCACAGCAGGAGATGGCCGTGCTCCAGCCGGGAAAACCCAGCCGACATTTTCCTCCTTCCATGGCTTTACCACTAGATGTCATAGGAAAAGCAACGTTGCCAGCCCTGGGCATGGGATTTTGGGGGGTTTCACGGGTCCACCTCCCACCACCGGACGAAGCATCTTCCCAGCCTCCAAAGCATCTTCCCAGCCTCCAAAGCATCTTCCCAGCCTCCACCTCCGTTGGCTTTGTCTGTCTGCAGAGCCCCTGGAAAACCCATCTCCGGGGATTCAGGGTTCAATGGATATTGAAATGCAACTGAAACCTTTATTCCCAGCGCCTGGCTAAGCCGCCTGCTCGGACCCTCCCAGGAGGGAGCCGCACGTCGCCCCTTTCTCAAAGCAGAGACGCTGTCACGCCGGGACCCACAGCACCTACAGCAATATGGTCCCTTCAAACAAATGGGACAAACAAGGCCTTTATAGGCACTTTCTTTTCTTCTGGAGTGGAAGAGAGAGGAGCCGGGGGAGAACTCGGGGCCGTCCCACCGCAGCGGAGCAGCACACAAAGGCTCGCAATGAAAGGGGCACCAGCAAATCCTCTTAGGGGCTTCACTGTGTGCACATTCATATCTCGGCCCCATCTGCCGGGGGGGATCCCCGGGAGCGAGGGGGGGCCGAGGGGCTCTCCCTGCCCTGCGCCGCCAAAGCAAGCAAAGTGCATTCAGGGAAGTGAGAAAGGGATGAAAAGGAAGAAAAGGCCGTGCCACGCTGGTGTGGAGCCCCACCGTAAAGGCAGCAGCAATGGGGATGCTTTGGGTAGGGGGGCCTTGCTCACAGGGAAGGGGAGGCTGCGGTGGGGGCTGTGTGGGTACCGTACCCCCCCTTGGTCCTCCAGGGTGAGACAGGAGCAGTGGGAGCCGTTGTGGGGAGTGAGATGGGCAGGGTGAGAGCATGGTGCCTCTGGGCAGGAGAGCTGTGCCGGCACCCGGGGCACAGAAAGCACCTTCATTGGGTTTAATGGTGCCTTGGCTGATGGGGATGTGATGGAGGTGACCTGATCCCTCTGGGAAGCCAATGTGGTGGTGGTGGTGCTTGGTCCCACACAAGTTGAGCCATGCTGGGGGATTGTATCCCTGCTGCACAGCTCCCAGGGCTTTAGGGAGCATCATGGGGGTCCGGGCAGGCTCAGGGTCATCCAGCATCACACAGCCCTCAGAAGCCAGAGTAATGGCACGTTTCATGTGGATGAGGTTGGAAGGATGGGATCCTATCCTCCATTCCACTGTCTTTGAAGCCAGCAGTTGTCAGGACCAGAGGAACCATGAGTGGGGCTACAGCAGATGGGGGGCAGTAGCTTCCAGAGGCTGGAGCCAGGCAGGGGAAGGAAATCCCCATCTGTCAAGGCAGCACTGTAGTTCACCAGGGCTTCCAGCTCCTGCAGACACCAAGCAGAGCTAACACGACTTGAGTTTTGCCCCAAGATGGGGGAAAGGCAGGGATGCTCCTAGTCTGGTCTGGAGAAACCATCTATCCCTCCTTAGAAGCATATGATGAAGGTGACTTCGTAAATAACACACACTGATACCGACTTACTGCAGGACAGCAAACATCATGTATCCCATGGGTTTGCACTCATTGGGCCTCTTCTTCTTCCTGCCTGTCCTGCAGCCTCAACTCTCTTTGCACTGGGCATCGGTGAGTACAATAATGTGTTCGAAGAGGGTCAGTCTACACCAGAAATGTGCTTCTCTGCTTCCTTAGGCTCCCAGCAGCCACTCTGAGATGCTCAGACATGGGTGAGCAGATCAGAAAGGTCAGGAAATGTGGGGGCTTTTGGAAAGCTGGCCCAGAGGAGCTGGGAGCCCTGCCTAGGCTTGGTCACAGCAAGGAATGGAGCCTAAACCCAGCCTAAGTCTTCCACCTCTCATGGGGACAGCTGATGTGCTTGTCAAGTGATGCCAGTGACTTGCATGTCCTGCAGCAGTATGGAGAGAGTGGGAAGATGCGATGTTCTCTCCCATATAGGCTAGGGATTTAATGACTGCAGCTAAGGCAGCTTGTGTCTCCTTCTAGAATGGCTCCAGTCCAGCCCAGGGAGTGGCCCTTCCTCTTGGGTGGCCTGGAGCCAGTGATCCAGGAGCACTTCCAGTTCTGCTGTGATGTGGTTGGGTCATGCACTGGGAGAACATCTCTTTCCTGCAGCTGGGTGGGGATGTCAGGGAAGGAGGACAAAGTGCTGGAGAAGCAAAGAGGATCAGGGTGCCCCAGGCTGCGTTAGTTCTCACTGGGAGGCAGAGCAGCAGAAGGATGCGAGCAGGAGTCGGGCTGAGGTTGGGATGCGGCTGCTTTGGGCAGTCCCATCAGGGTTTCATGCATGTGGCTGAGGAAAGCGTGCAGGGGTGAATGGTAGCAGCTCCTTCCCACCTGGGGAGCTCCAAAGCCCTGTGATCAGAGGTGGGTAGCAGTGGGCATGTCCATTATCCAGAGCATGCTGCTCTCTGCTGCGTGCAGAAGTGACTCATGAGCAGGTCAGGTAAGTCCTGGTGCCAAGCTGGTGATGAAGGTCCAACAGTGGGTGCGTGGCTCTCCAGGGTGAGTGTGAGGCACAAACAGCACCAGACTGAAGGTGAGGGAGGTGGAGGGCACCACGGGCCATCCACACCAGTCTGCTGAATGGTGCCGATGCAGAGGGCTGCACATCACACAGCCTGAGCTTGTAGCGTCAGCTCTAACAGGGAACAGCCTGTGTATCCATCCGGCATAGCCTGCTCCATTCCAGTTGTGGAAGGAAAAGCCTGGGAGAAGGACTCACAGGTACAGGCTCCTTTAGCTGCTGATCACGACCATCAGATAACTTTGAGCGGTGGCTGGACTGGATGCATTTGGAAGAGCCAGCTGGAGCAGTTCTTCCACAGGCAGGAGAACAAGTCGTGTTTGTCCCGCCTGGTTATTCCAAAGACTGTGTGAGGCGCGTGGGAAGAAGGAGGGGTGCAAGAACATCACTGGTGACTCTTCCTACTGGGGATCAGCGTCAGGGCAGGGATCAGGGAGGGAATGCTGAAAAAGCAGAAGAGGAACACATGGACATGGCCCAGCCTCACTGTTCAATTGACCACATCTGCTTCCAGCCATCCACCTCCCTTGTCCCCTTCGCCTTCTTAGCAGGGAGGACTTGTGATGCCCCATGAAATGCAACCAATATGCCCATGAAAAGTGGAGGGGGGGTTTGCCTGTAGTGGAAAGCAGCATATATGGCTTTTTTTACTTGTTATTCTGAAGAGAGCAGTCTGAGCGTCCCCAGGTTCACCAAGTGCAAACATGCTTTCATAGCTCCTGTGGAGCTCACATCCCATGGCAGCAAGCTCCCTGGGCAATCACACAGGGTGTGAAAGCATCACCCTGATGAAAAGGCTCAGAGATCACATCCGAAAGCCTGCAAATGTCCCCTCCTGGACACCAGAAAAGCCTCTCGAGGGTGGAACATGCTGCTGGGTTTTTTGCTATATTGGATTCCAGCAGGATATGGGAGGCTGAGCATCATGAGGGTCTGTGTGTGCTGACGTATGGGGGGCAGGATCCGAGCAGGGCACTGAAACCTGCACCGGTTGCTGAATGTTTGTCAGCATCCCCCTTTGCTCCCCTCATCGCTGCAGGCAGCCTCTGGCTCACCCTTTGCTCTTGCAGCTTCATTTCTTGCAGTTGCACGTATTCCTCGTCCTGGGTCTCCTCCCCTTCCTCCGCAGGCCTGGATCTCAGGGAGGAGCAGCTCCTTGACGGAGCCCCTCAAAGCCTTGGTGGGCCGGGCTCCTGCGCGCAGGCACCGGGGTCTCCCAGGGATGCTGCTTCCATTCGCGCACGCAGACACGGGGGTGACAAGCGACAGGACCTGCCGAGCTGATGAGCAAGAGGCCGGGATGGCTGCAACTGCAACCCCAGTGGTTTCCATGCTGCGGTCGAGCTGGATTCACCGCAGCTCCTGGAGGTTTCTGGCACCGAGCAAGTCCCTCTTGGCAGCTCCTCCCCGCTCCAGGGCTGCGCTGTTTGCTTATCTAGCGCCGTGATTTAACACAGACGCAGGAACTCACACACTCTCTCGCAGTCTCCTTCAAATTACTTTATTGCTTCCTGTCAACTAGCCGAGCATATCCTGTTAATATACAATCCCCAACGAGCAGTTTTCACAGCATAATCCCCCTTCATCAGATAACACAGCTCGACTCGCAAAGGATGCCCAGTTCTGTCAGTTAGGCACCTAAGGATGCAGGATCCTGGCACCGGACAGGTATTTTCCAGCAAAGCGGGGCTGCTGTCATTGTTATGTTTAAAGATAAACCCCGGCACTGCAAGAGATGCTGGCCTTCTGCCAGTTCTGTGCTATTTCCAGGGCATAAATCCCAGAGGTGGTGGTGGAAACCCATGCAGGGGTCCAGCCTCCTGCTTGCAGCAGGACTGTCATCAACACCAGGTCAGGGAGACATGGATGTGTCCTGGAAACCCTCCAGGGGGTTTCCTGCCACCCCAGGTTTCCTTACATTGCTGCAGCCCTTGAGAGGGTCTTGGAGCTGTTGGTGTCCTATTATCCGCCCTGAGGGTACTGTGGACTCTCAGCATCCCTCAGTGACATCCAGCCAGCAGGATGCCTGCCAAAGGTTGTGTTTTTTGAGGGGACCTGGTGTGTTCCTCCTACTTCTGATGCTTGTGATCCTCCATCCACCACACTCAGGTCCCATGCATCCCGAGATGGCATTTGTAGGACATTCATCCCGTTCTGTAGGACATTCATCCCGTTCTGCCCTATCTCGTCTTTTCCAACCTCCACAGGAGCTTTGTGCCCACCTGATGGTGCCCGCTGAGCCTGTATCCATGGTGTAAGATTAAGGAGGTCCCATTCAGGAAATACCATCAAGAATTTTTGACTCTTGGATGTGGAAGTGTCCTGAGGACGGGGTTGGTGAGCAAGCAAGAGACGTAGCTGGGACCCAAACTGCGTCTCTTTCCTGTGGGAGCAGAGACCTGTGCTAAATAAACCTCCTTGACATAACCTGCTACATCTTCTGTGGCCGTTGCATCAGCAAACTGGGGTATTTCAGGACTACAGAGGCTGTTGGTCCCTAAAAAACACTGTGTCTGCTGCAAGCATGCCCCTTGTCATCAGACTCCCCTGTTGGCGGAGGAAAGGGAACATATGCAACCACATAACGCAGCTGTAACATGAAATACAGGCATGTTTTTGTGGTTGCATTTCCCCTCTTTTCCCCTTGATCCTGCCCCTAGGACAGGTTCTTTGTCTGAAGCTGTTCCTGGAAGTTGAGGACAATCCTGGTGTTAGCTGTTGGTTTTACTAGCAGCTGGATCTGCCCTCAAGTACTTGCGATTCTCTCTACACTTAACACCTCATTAGCTGGAACATCCACTTACAGAGCACAGTTTTGCTGGTCTGAAAAGAAGGGAAATCCTGTTTGACTCAAGAGGCACAGAGCTCGCTCCTCTCACAGCCATCTGAACAGCTGCTCCTGGAAATGCTCCCATATTAAAAACCAGTTGAGAAGAAGTGTCTGTCCTCCCAGGTAAATCAGGGCCTGATTTATTTCCTTCCTAGGATGCCTGCTGAGAAAACGTATTCCGCACAGAGCCAGCCTGACACATCCCTGCCTCCATATCCCAAGGTGATTGCTGTGCCTCCGGGGGATGGAGCATCCATGGTCCCCCTAGGGCTGCCTGCTGCTTCCCGACTTCTGCTCCCTTTCTCCCTGCACTAACTCTCCTGCTCAGGTCCCCATCCCAGCCCTGACACAGCAGCCCTGGCTCAAGGCAATCCCAGCTCTCCAGGCAGAACAAAAACCATCTCCAGGAAGGAAAATCAAAGAGTTGTTTTACATTAAAACCACATTAAAGAGCTCTCTGGTAGCAGCCTCAAGATGAGTATGGCAGGGGATACCCTTTGTCTCAGGAGCTGAGCTTGGAATGAATGGGGCTGGCAAGATTGTGCTGGCGGTCCCCGTTACATGCACGATGCCACAGAGGTTGGTGTCGCCCATAGGGCAAACCTCAGCTTCACTGGGCCTAGGAAGGATTTTCATGGCAGAAAGGAGACAGGCTGGGGGGGCTGCATGAGCCCAGAAAGGTTTTTATTGAAGGCTTCCCAACTGTTTTCATGGGTTTCCCTCTGTATTGTATGTTCCTGTATCTCTCTTGCCCAGTCTCCACTTGAATCCCTGTTTGTGTAGCTCTGCTAAGGCGCTCCACAGCAACTCTCCCATCCATGTGAAGAATCACCCCCTCGATTCCTGAACTTCACACGTTTCATTTCCTGCCATTTCTGGGTCTGTTGAAGATGGGTCTCAGCTCAGACCCTGCAGGACTGACTGGTGATTTCCCTCTGCTCAAGGTACCTGTTGCTTAGTACTCTTTGCTACCATCTCTTAGGTGTTTAAAAAGGCAAGGAGCTTCCCTTGTACCTCCTGACTGCTTGCTTTCCTTTAAATACTTTTGGCAAGGGACCTAATGAAAAGCCTTTGGAAACCCCATCAGATGACATGAACAGACTGCACTGACCCACGTGTGTTTTGGCCACTGTGAAGGGCTCCAAGGGGTTGTGGAAAGGGACTCCTCTGTCCACTAACACACCTTCTCCCTTGTACAAGGCTGGCATCACACTAGCCATGCAGGAGCATGGACACCTCCCATGGGCACAGGTACTCATGAGAGGCCCCTGTGTCCCCCTGTGCTCTGTGTGCATGACAGGGACCTGTGCAACAGCCCTTCCTCCCCTGCCTCCCCTTCCTCTAGGCTCTCTCTGCCCACCCCATGCACACCGTTAAAGCTGCCCCATCCCATCCCACCGCCCTCCTGTCTCTATACTTGTGTGTGCTTTTCCAATGATCATCCCCATGATTATTCCCCTGTGGTCTCCGGGCAGGAGAGGATACGTCGGTGTTAGAGTTTATTACTTGGATGAGACTTCAATAAAGAAAAGGTAAGTGAACATTAGCATGAAGAGCTTATGCATGTATTTGCCAGCATCCAGCAGCACTCTCATTTGCAGTACTTGTTCCACCTCAATCGCATTTTAGCTAAAACCTTAAGGGAGTGGATATTCCCAGAGCCAAGGAGGAAATGTGAAATGCCCATCACAGAGCACACAGCACCATTCTCACTGACTCCTGACCTTTTCTCTCCAGACCCTGGGGAGCACAGCTCCACTTTCTCCATGCCACTTTCATATCCCTTTGCTTGCTCCTCTTTGGAAAGACCCAGACAACCGGTCTCTCTCCCATCCTTCTGCTGTGGAAGGAGATATGATTGCCTCCTTCAGCTCTGTCTTTTTGCAGTAATCACCTCTTAGGAGAAAAGAGCAATTTCACAACATCCCATCCCTTTTGATCCTGTATTGGACTTCTTGTATACCTGCACCATCTCAGGGCACCAGAGGATGTTGCTCATGAGTGCCTCTGAGCATAATGGTGCATTTTTTCATCGCATTCATAAGCATCTGCAAAACTATTTTTAACACTTGCGTTGGCAAAAACCAGGTAGTTTTCTCTCCAGTTTCCTATTAAATGCCATTTCAGCATTCTCAGTTTTGAGGATGCCACCCTGTGATTTTGTAGTATTAAGCCGAGACACGAGTCTGACATTTCAACTTCTCCAGCTTCCTTTGAACAAGTCTAAAACTATTTCCCAGAAGACTTCTGGACTGGGGATATCTTGGGTTACATCCTTTTCTTTTAGAAGTCTTTAGAACTCAAAGCAATTCAATTGCGCATCTTTTAATGTCATTCTCTCTGTCAGTATGTGATGCCTGGCAGGTTTTCATCAGAGGTTACCTACTGGGCAGATTTACTCTCTAACATTGCAGTTTCTGCCTAAGCATAAACTAATCAAGGACTAAAAGGAAAATAGTTTCCAGAATACAAAACCCACCTTCTGCCAGTCAATGTCTCATGGCTGTGAAGTCTTCTGGATTAGATTTACATGCATAACATGACATTCTGGTGATGATTCCACCCATTCTTTGCTATATATCTAAGGCGTTTTTTTTCTTTCTGTATTTTTTATAACATAGATTAACAATTTATATTCTTGGTTGTTGCATTTCTCCACTTTCTGGGAAATCAGGAGTTCCTTGTGATTTATATGTTTTTATTCACATTTGCATTCTCTTCCCCAGGTTCCTTTCCATCTCTGCAAGGTCCTGCTTATGATGGACATTCACTTTTCCAAGAAGACCTGACACATTTCCAGTCCCAAAAGAGATACTTCTATTGAGTTTGGTTTTCCTAAAGTTTCCTTTAACTCTACTATTAGCACACAGCCACCAATGCATAGTTTCAGCAGTCTAGTCCAAGGTTTACCTGTTTCATCTAAGGTTCACCTGCCTGCGCTCAGCTCTCTCATCATAGACTGGGCTCATATTAGCTGTTGAACCAAACATCCGAAATTTCCTGCCCAATTCTGCAGTTCTAAATCTATTTTAAATGCTTCAAAAGTGCCTCTTCTCTTTAATTTGTTCCCATGGATACCATTCAGAAGTTTCATTCATTTTAGGAGTGCAATTTCAAATCTTCAGTGCAATCTACCAGTTGACTTCTGCTTCTTAATTTAGCTGGAGGCTCTAAAACCTGATTTCAGACATTGCAATGGCAACAGAAACACGGCTGCCTTCTGCTCCTCACTTCTCTCTGCAGCCCCCTTGTCTCCCCTAAGAGATTAAATCCTTCCTTGAAGCTTTTCTGGGGTTCTGCTGCATTCCTGGGGTCCCAGCAGAGGATGATGCTCGGTTGACCTGTGCCATCCTCTTACCCTCCTCCTTTCCTCTCTGTCTCATCCCCGCTTCTGGTTCCAGGTAGCATCAGAATGCATCACACGCATGAATCTTTTGTTTAGGAATAGATGAGATCAGAAATGCTGGAGGAAAGAGCTGAAGGGGAGAGGGAGCTGCTGGTTCATCCATTAGCTCCCTCCGGGCAGGACCCTCAAC
>JAOSLQ010046018.1:0-31657 GCA_025629905.1 Lorius lory | reverse complement strand
GGATCCGTCCCACGTGCTATGCGGGGGGAGATAAGCCCCCCCCTTCCCCCGACATCTCCCTCTCCCTGACCCTTATTCCCAGACACAGGGACGGGCAGGCGGCTTTCTCTCCGGTATTCCCGGTGGGAAGTGTCAGCAGCAGAGGAGATCCATAGCGATGTGTTTATCCCCCCCCTTCGCGCCAGCCCTGGCCGCTTGCCTTTCGTTTGGTTAAGCTTCTCTCTCTCCCTCCCTCGCTCCCTCCCTTCGGCTCCGGCTCCCGGAGGTGCGGGACCCCCAGACGCGGGGCACACTAAGGAGGGGGCAGCTTTCGGCTCCCCCAGCACGTGGGAGGGAATTAGTCCAAAAGCATGCCCCCGCCAGCCAAAAGAGAAAAAGATCTTCGTCATTCCTTCCTAACGATGGTGCTTTACAGGTAATCTTGCCGGGAGCGTAACTCGTGATTTTTAGATGCGGAGGGGCTGGGCTGCTGAAACCCCATTGCCCCGCTGTGAAGTGCGAATGAGGTTTTAGGAGCACCAAAGGCTCTGATGAGGTGTTGGAGGCTCCTGCTTGGCAGGCAAGTGAGTGGCACTGCAGGCTGGTATAGCCCTTTTCCCTGTTATAGCCTGATGGCATCTTCACACTGTCTGCAAATAAACTGGGGGCTAAAAATAACCAACATAAATGTATACCAAATGCCCATAGGTTATGTTTGGGAACGTCAGGAGAAGAGGCTTGTGGACTGCTGCAGAGGTTGTTGGGAGAATCTGCTCCTGGTGGGAAAAATTAGCTGTTACATAGGCTGGACTGTGTGGACCTGTTCTCTGAGGAAGGGCGATTGCAGGGTGGTGTTGGTTGCCTCAAGATAGGCATCCATGTTGGACATCTACGGTGGAGCTACAGGCTGTCTTGCTAGGCAGTGGAGAGAAAGAACCACCTTCAGCATGAAATTCCTCTCTTCCTGACTTTGACTGGTCTTTGAGAAAAGCATCAAGAAAACTAGAGGCACAGTCCAAATAAAAGGAGCTTAACCCTGAGATAAATCACATGGAGACCTTTTGAGGGAGTGCTGACTCAAAGGGAGCTTGAACTCTGAAAGGAAAGACCATTTTCTTTAGCTGATTCCTCCCATGGGCAGCAAAGCAAGGCTTTGTGTGGCTTCTGTGACTAATATAAGGGTGGGGAGAAGGGGGTGAGCATTTCTGGAGCACCTTCTTGTGGGGCACCTGAAGCATTTCTGGACCATCTTTGCCAGTTCCATCCTCTCAGGAGCAACCTGCAAACCTTCAAATTATGGAAACAATGCCCAGAGTGAGACTTGGCCGCTAGGAGAAGAAGTCCTAGTTGTGGGATTCCTCTGGAACCAATTGGGAATGGAAATCAAAGATGAGCAAAGGATGCAAAACATGAGCCGAGACAGCTGGAGACTTTGTAAAAGGAGCTCAAGCAACATCTGGAAACTTCTAAGAGAGGTTTATAAGAGGTCACCTGCAGACAAGGATAAAAAGCTTCATTGTCAAGGGAGAATGCAAAATTCTCCTGGAAGACTCCCAGTTTAAAATGGGAAGATGGATCAAAGATGTGATCGGCAGCATGACTGTCATGGAAAAGAATGCTTTCCAGAAAATAGGAGGCACAAGAAACCTTTGGCCAATTTACAAGCCAAAATGAACCACACCAAAGAGTTAAGAAACTGAAAAAAAAAGTCATTCAGAAAAGGAAATCAAAAGCTTGCAGGTCACTGCAGGAAAAAACAGCCTTGTGCTGTAGACAAGGGCTAGCCAGAACACCGCCTACTACCAAATGCTTGCCACCATTTTCAGCCTGCAGGAGGAAGGAATCAGACTGACTATCCCAGCTGAATAAGTGTAAAACCCACAGTCTTTGAGGAGAATATACCTTTGGGAGTGTTATGAACTCAGTTCATAACCACAACGTAAGGAAATGGCTCTGAAATAGGGCACCTAGGAGGCAACTTGATGGGTTCAGCTCTTATGGCAGACAGTACTTGCCTTCTGGATAAAGGATTAAATTATCTAGGCTGGCTATATGACTAGAATTAACCATCAGAGAGAGCTGGTCAGCCACATACTACAAAGTGAGGGACAAAGAGAGTTCAGCTGAAGGACCTGGATCATTTTAGTTGAGTAACAGAGATATTACTGAAGACTTCCAAGGTAAACTGGACATTGACTATTAATAGATTTTCAGTTATGGGATGACCGGATTGAGACCAAGGGAAAAGAATGAAGCAAGAGCACATAAAAACCTGAGCTGGGTCAGGAAAAAGGTCCAGCTGCCCCAGAGTCCAGCAGGAGATGCCTCGGGAGGAGCAGACAAACAGAGCATGCATGTAATGAATGCCCTCCAGGCTGGTCTCCCAGGTCCTGATGTCCTGTGGTGCAGAAACTTCCTGAGCCAGAAACGATATCTCTGTGTTTAATGAGAAGCCAAAGACACTGTGAGAGGCAGAGGAATTTGCCAAGGTGCTTAAATCATGAGCTGCAGCAGAGCATTGGGCCAGGAAGCAGACTCTGGTGAGAAGCTGGTCAGTCACCAGGAGTCCTGTCAGCACAGCTCTGTGGCTAATGCAGAAAGAAGAAAAGAGAACTTTCCATTTTCGAGAGTGCCACACTCACCCAATGTATGTAAAACATACATTAAAAAGAGAGACAGTGGCCATGCAAAAATACAGCTGAATTCAGAAGCAGAAATAAAATAACCTGACTGTGGGAAGGTGGTAAGCCAAGACAAGGTAGGACGTGCAATGAAGCCTTTTGCAGTGTTGTAAAATGGGGAAATAGAGGTAGGTCCAGCTTGGGAGTGCAAAGTCAGGTCCTCATTTTTGTGCAGGACTGTTACAAAAGCCTTACAAGGGGGCCATTGGTCACAGAGGCCATGTGAAATGAGTGATATTGACAGAGATGGCCCAAAGTCTACCAGAGCAGCCAAGCTAGACCAACACTTGGGCTAATGGTGGCTGAGCTAATCAGCTTGAAATGGATAGTGGTGACAGGAGAGCACCGATGATTCTAAACCTGAGAAAGTCAGATTGGTGAAACAGGGGCACTGGAGCAAAAAGCATGATGTTGTCCTCAGTGCCCCATGTCTGTAACTGTGTGATAAACACCAGGAGCTGTGCCTTACTCTGTCAGTTTAGAAATACCCTTTAAAGCTGTGTTTCAAGTGAAGTAAATTATTTGTGGGTAACTGGTCTGCAATGAATGGCTCTCCTGCTTCTCAGGACAGTAAAAAATAAAGGTGGCTCCGCTTCAAGGTCACTTCCAGCCCTGACTGATGAGAGGGTCTGAAACCTGCCTGGAGACTTGGGACCCTCATAGATTCTTAACCAACAACTCAGTCAGATCTTGTGGATGTGAAATAGAAATTATCTCCATCTACCTGCTGGATGTTTTCCAGGAGCAGCAACCAGGGACAAATAAAACAACCTTCCCTGTAGGTCCCTGCTCTGAAGTCACTGGAAAGCAGCTGAATCTGTGAATGAAAATGCCTTGGATGATAGCAGTGGGTCCAGTTTGGTCGTTCACAATAGATCTGTATATTGACAGGCAGAAGTGGACCTGAAAGATGGGGAAGACTTCTTCTCAGCAAAGTCCAATCTAAGTGATGGTCAGGGTTTGTATAATGCACCAGCTCCACTGGAGAGGCTGGTGGGGAAGGTCGGGCAGACCATGCCAGCAGAAGACCTTGAGTGGCCTCAGCCTTTCCGGATGTCTGTTGTTCTTTGGCTATTTATGGGTGCATGCCAAGACCTTTGAACAAGAAGCGGTAGGTGCAGTTGCACATGGCTTGTGATAAGTTCAAGGCTGACAGTCTGTAACTGGTCCCAAAGGAAAGGGAGTAGTTTCAAAAGCAGGTAGCTTATGCCTCCTTCACTACTGGTGATGGGGAATTTCCACTGAAAGAAAACTGAGACTGCATGGAACTGGCCCTCTCCCCAGCCACTTGCAGAGGTGCAGGTCTGTAGGACTCTGCTCCTATTACAGAAGGTTTGTTTGTAGATTTGCTAACGTTGCAAAACCTTGCACAGGCAAGGTGACAGAGGGAGAGCTTTTTAGTGTCCAACAGAATGAGATTTAGCAGTTTCAACTAGTGTAATTCGTGCCAGTAGTTAGATTTACTGATAAGTTTTGTTGGTATTTGCACTACCAGTAACACTACAGTAAGGGTAGGCCATGCATCCTTGCAATAGCTCACTCCATGGGTCTAGGAATTCCAAATCCAATTTGGCCAAGTATTAAGGAAAGTGTCAGTTTTGCAACTGCACAGTTAACTACACTTCTGGGCATGAATAGAGTAGCAGTGATGCCTACTACTACAGTCCAGGCAGCAGCTTTGGGGCACAGTGCAAACAATGTCATGGGTGCAAAATGGAAGAGATGATTCTCCAAGGGGACGAATGCAGAGAAGGAGATGCTTGTTTCATCTCTTAAAACTTGCATATGTGCAAATGCTTCTAGTTCATCCAAGAGAATGGGAAGGGCAATGCCAGGGAGGGAGTGTGGGCTCCTGAACCTGTTCACGCCAGAAGGTGCATCACAGAAAGGATCCCAGTAAGATATGACTAGAGAATGAGGTGGGAAACTCAATTGTCCTGAAATGAGGTATACCTTTGGAGCACAATGAATTGTGTATTTGGAGTATCAAGGGAAAAACATTCTGGTAATGGTGGGAAAATTTGGGATTTAGGGTGAAATACTTCATGAAAGTTATAGTGCATGGAAGTGATCTGTAGAGCACCTTGTTAGGTGACATCTGGACCAGGAAGTTCTGAGATTATTATTTCAAAACTGGAAAATGTTTTGAACGATGGTGGGTTTCTGTACATTCCCAAAAATACTTAGCTAAGCTAAAGGAAAAATCCTATTGGGTAAGATTCAGGAAGGATGTAGAAAATGCGTGCAGGAGATGAATGCCTCTGTTGCAAGTAACAGTCCCACAGAAACACAGAGAGCCGCCATGAAATAATATCTGTCAGAGTAATTTCATTAATGGTCTACATTGCCTGATGTTGTTGGGTTTCTGTCTGAAGCAGATTCTGGGAGCTGCAGACTATTTCACAAAATGCCCTGGAGCTTGTCTGTTAGGACACCAACGCCAGATGTCCGAGTGAAAGACGTCCTCTCCCTCCAAGTCCTAGGAGGTATGGGAGTATTGCACAAAGCTCAAGGGAGAAACACTGAATCCAGAACATTTCAGCAGATCTGTGAGGTGGCTGGGATCCCTAAAACATCTCCATGTGACCACAGCCTGAAGGGCCGGGGGGTGTTTTTTTGCATACTCTTCCAGTCAACTGGTTTGCTCCTCAGAACTGCATCAAGGGGCAACACCCAGCAGATTCCCGTCCTTTTGAAGACCTCAGGAGTAGCAAAG
Source organism: Lorius lory (assembly GCA_025629905.1). NCBI lineage: Eukaryota > Metazoa > Chordata > Aves > Psittaciformes > Psittaculidae > Lorius > Lorius lory. The sequence continues at coordinate 26,281 of JAOSLQ010046018.1, read as the reverse complement.
CACTTCCTCACAATTTTGGTGAAAAGCTAAGGACTTCTGCATGCCTTCTTGTGGAGTTTCAGGAAAAGAACAAAGGTTTGGATCATGCATAGAAGCACATGTTTGTTTGGCCGGGTTTTTTTGTTTCTTTATTTTTTAATGTGGAAATCTGGGATATTTTACAGTCTTAGAAAAAGCAGGATGAGACTCTTAAGGATAAACCTAGAGGAATACTGTGGGACTTGTATAAGGGCATACAGTGCTGACCTGCATATTCATGTATGTATACTCTGGTGTACAGAGTACAGTGGGGTCCTGAAACAAAATCACATGCTATCATGAGGCTGATTAGAAAATGTACTAGGGGAAAACATGCTGGGGAAATTTAACTTCAGGATTTTGCTCTTTCTCTGCTCTTCCCTTATTGCAAATGTAGCTGTAAAAAGCCAAGGCAAGGCTGGAGAAGCTGAAGCTCAAATCCCCTTCCTCCCCACTGGCACCAAATGGGCAGACATTTGTGGGCAGGCTGCAAGCACACTGAATGCACCTTGAGAGTACTGTGAACAGCTGCCTGGGAAGGAATGAAGGAGCAGAAAACGATGAGAAAAGGGAGTACAAATATTTTGGATTAGCAATGGGAAAATACCTTACAGAAGCGTACTGTGTAATTACAGATAAGTAAGAATGTGTCATTCATCATTTCTTAAATGATTTTCCCTTGTTCTCTGCACGGTGGGTTTATTAGAGCCTTGTCATTCTGAGCTCCTTCAGGATAAAGGAGGTGGCTGAGAGGGCAGGTGTGGGAAGGGGGATGAGTCCTCCTAAATCTAAGGGTGTAGGACAGGCAGGACAGTCACCCTCCTCTATGAAACAGTAACTGCTCCATCCCAGACACTTGGCTGCAGACAGGTAAGTGCAAAGAAACTGAGAGAGAAGGCAGGGAAAAAGCTCAGTGATTGGTTTTGGGTACAAGTGCCACTTTGCAGCAGTCTGGCTCTGAGCAAAGACCCAGGCTCCTCTTGCAGGAGTCCTCCTGGGTTCAAGGCAGAAGAGCTGGGTTTTTTATGAGCAAAGACTCTAGTGAGAGACCCTCCAAATTTCTGTTAGGTTTCTCCTCAGAGCTGGGATGATCTTGAAGAGCCTGCATTTCTGATCGACCTTTAGGGGCAGAAGATGCAACTGTTTTTTTCTGTCTCTTTCATCATAGACCATTGTCCTCAGGCCATCCTGCTGTCCTCTTGCTACATGATAAGGGTGCATAAGGGCATACAGGTTTGGAAGTGCTGAGCCCTTTAACTAGAAAGACAGTAGGAGAAATCAGGGAATCTCTGTGCCTGTCTGGACCATAATCAGGACAGTACAGAGCTCAGCACAGACACACAGGAAAAAGGACAGGCATGTCTGATGATCACTAAAACCTGCTGTCCCAGGGGGAACGATAAGACACCCCTTAGACCCATCCTGGCTTGTCAGAAAGTATCTAGGATACCTCTGGACCTTGTACCAGCTGGGAAATACCCTCTCAACCACTGTGCCTGGATTCCCTGCTCCCTCCGGGGTGCCCTTTGCTCCCAGGCCAGATGGCAGGGATGGTCGCCTGTGCTAGCAGTGTTTCCTGGGGCATGCAGTGCCATGGGGCGTGGGCTCTGAAGCTCTTGTGAGTCCTGCTTTGCAGGGGTCACTGCCTGCAGTGTTATTCATCTCCCCCTTGTTTCCCCAGGCTGCTGCTGCTGCAGCCCAGGCTGGAGCACCAACTCTGCGTGGCGCCTGGCTGCATGCGAGCAGTGGTGGTGGCAGGCCTGGCAAGCCTCCCTTCTTCACAGGGAGACTCTCCTCCCCTCGGATGCGCAGGTTTCCAGACAGCTCCCTTTTATGAGGATGGATTTCAACAAGGCTCTAAAACCCAGCCTCGTATAACTTGTCTCCCAGTCTTGTCCTCTGTGTCCTGCTGGGGAGGTATTGCATGACCCCCTTTAAGCTGTCGGCAGCCAGGCTTTCAACGTGGCAAGGGGGCCGGGCTGTGTCTGGGCAAATGTTTTCTTTCTGCGGTCAGAAAGCAGGGCCGGGCAAAGGCGCCGTGCCCGAGGCACATCCTGACAATGAGCCCCTGCCCACCCAGGCCATGCTGGGTCTCGATCTCCCACATTGATGGCAGGAACAGCGAGGGTGGCAGAGACCGTGGGTCTGCCCCAGGGGCAGCGCTTCTCCCTCCGGAGCAATGGGAACCTTCCTTGGTGTGGAGGATTGGGGTGGGGGGAGGTGTGCCAGAAAGAGATCCCAGGGTGTGCCAGTGGGATGGGAACATGCTTGTGCCACCCAAGCAGCTCACTTCTGAGGCATGCTGGCATCCTCTGCTCCAGCGCTGATGCCCTGTTAAAAGGTGGTGGACAGCCTGTGCATCTCAGCATGATCACCGGGGACCTCTGCTCTCAGGCAGACCTTGCTGAGGTTGCAGTTGCATCATTCCCCACACACACACACATGCACCCCACAGCCATGAAGGTCCAAATCATTTCATAAAAATACCTTACATCTGGTCCCCAGGCACAAACCCACCATGCCTGCATGGCCTTGGCAAAGAGCAGAGACTTAAATCACCAAACCCAAGGCCACGCTTCAGTGTGTTCAGTATGTACCTATTAAAGCTCATGATTTTATGTCAGGATTTGGAAAGGTCCGTGATATAATAAGGTCCATGGTTTTATTGTCCTTTGCTCCCTTTACTGTTCCGAACAAGTTGTGAGGAGGAAGGGGTGCAGGACTCTTGGAAGCAAGCAGGTGAGCCAGGGAAAGCAGTGGGTGATGCTCATCACACCTCCTAGCATTCAGAGCAGGGTTGGGGTGAATCTCCTCTGTTGTGAGGAGGAGAAGGCATGCAGACATTTCACTTCTTTCCTTGAGCCTTATTCTGCCACAGCCGTGGCCAAAGTTCAGCCCTTGGAGCTCTGCACAGTGGTCCAGTCCTTTGTGAGGGTGTCTTGCCTGTGGGCTTTGCAATGTGGCACAAGCCCCTATTTAAGACGCCCAATGTGTGAAGTCATGACCAAGGCAATAAGGCCTTGACCAGAACTGTGCTCCCCAAGGAGCAGAGGCACCATGAGTACCTGCCTTGTGAGCTGAGCTAAGGTGATGAAAGCCCAGCTGGCCAGCAGTCAGGCAAGCAGGACCACTACCACATTGCTGTTCCCCAGCCCCACAAAACTAATGGTGAAGGAGATGAGAAAGTTTGGATTGTATTACTTTGTAATTTTGCAGATTAATACTATATAATTCATGCTCTTGTTTGTTTGTTTGCTTTAAACACCTTTTCTACTGTTCCTCAAGGCATCCGTATGCGTGGGAGCCCTTGGGGGTTTGGCTGTCACATAACTCTGGCTCTGCAGGACTGGCACAGGAGCTGGGCACCAGCACTGGTGTAATGGCCAGTGCCTGCAGTGGGACAGTATGTCTCCTTCAAGTCTCTATTTTCTGTGAGGCTGAAACAGACCCAAAGAAGAAACATTTGCTTCCAGGAGCTCTACCCCAGTGTCTGTTTTTTCAGTCTCCTTTCTGGGGCTGTGCACTGGAAGAATCTCCTCAAAGCACTTGGATACATCTCAATGTGGCAAAGTCCATGCCCGCAGTTTGAGATCCTGCTAGCACCAGCAACGGATGCCAGCATCAGGTGAGTTTCAGATCCATATCTCCATGCCTGTGGAGTTCAGGCCAGCTGAGAAGTGCAGACTTCTCAGCAGAAGGAGGAAAAAGAACCCTCGATGCCATGTTGACTTTAACCGCCTTGCTTATGCCACTGTCTGGCAGCTGAAACCCTGGCAATGTGAGACCTGGTAGCAGTTTCTAGCATGGTCCTGCATGCAACATGGTGCTGTATGGAACCAGAGTCAAAGTTTTGATTATTAGGGTAAAACTGGTCATAAAGAGAAAATAGAATGAAATAAAATGAAAGTGCAGCTATCTGCTTCCCTTGAGTTTAACTTGATGTATTTTAATTTAAATGGGAGGCATCACGTAACTTACAGATAGCAATTTAAAGCACTAGTCAGAAACATATTGCCAGTGCTAGATAGTGGCGCATTTTAGCAGTAGTACGATGGACATCAAGCTCTTTAATACACTCAGAAAGCAACACCTCAAATGCTCTGCTAAGAGAAACATTTGGGCCTCATCAAGAGAGCACAGAGCTAGGGGCAGGAAGACATGCACATTGTCTAGCGCAGCGTCTCGTATGTACCTTGGTGTGCTTTTGTCAGTTTCTGAAAGTTTTGAATGGCAAGAATAGAAAACATCCATCACAAAGGTGCAGCGAGGCAAGTCTGTGCACGTGAAGCATTTTGAAACCCTCGGGAGCCTTGCTCAGCCGTCATACTGTGACCTTGGGCTGGGGTGAACGAGACAAGCTCCTTATGTCCCTTCATCAAAATGACCAGAGGAGCTTCACTTGAATGCAGCTTGCACTATGGGTCCCAAGAGCAAAAGCTCTCAAGCTGCCGGGCTTCTCCAAGGTTGTGTTTATGTTCATGACGCATTGCAAGTGGAATAAGATTCCCACCCCCCAGGCAAAGGCTTTGGAGAGGTGCACAGAGCTCGTGCCTCCAGAAATGCCCCATCACGTGGAGCTGGTGCCCAAGTGACGAAACGTGTCTTTTTGCTGCAGTCCTGGGAAGGCAAACCTCTCCCAGCTCCCAGTGGAGTGCTTGAGTTCCCACTCAACACACAGAGCGCCGAGGACAGTGTGGAGAGAGCTGCTTTGATGGCCTGGCATCGATATCAAAGCTGGGTACGGGGCCCTATTTTCCACTCAAGGCAGCTGCAAGACGGCGCCTCTTTCCTCTGGAGGGGGAAGCTCGTGTGTGGGGCAGGAAGCCACCATGGAACAGCCAGCTCAGGAAGGGGCCGGGGCCAAGATTTTGTTTTTAACCTGTTTCTTGTTTATTTAAGCCTTTGAGGAAGATGAATAAAAGCAGCCGCTGAGGCCAGCTGTGTCGCAATCGGAGCTGTGTGTACTGACTGGGTCATAGTAGTGGCAGGGAAGGCAGCCGGTGTGATGGCAGGAACCTCCTCTCTGGTCATCCATCAGTCTTGCAGACCCACCAGCGTCTTGCACAGGAGCCGGAGCGCTCAAAGCAGGTATCCTGAGCACACCAATGTCAAGCCAGCAGCAGCCATTCAATGCTGCTGCTTCAGCTGGCTGCAGGAGAGTTGTGCTGCCTGTCAGGCAGTGGCTCAAGATCAGGGATTTGAAACTTCCAAGGTCTCTGATGAAGGAAGAATTAGAGATACTTTTGTCCTGGTCATTTTCTGCAGAACAGGTAAAAGTAACTTGTTCCCCACTGCAGAGCGGCATCAGTCCAGGATGGATTTGCCCCTGGGGCTGATTGAGCCTTTGCCCCTGCCACCTGTTAATGTTGCCCATACCGTAGGGCTCACTGCCTCCTACCCTGAAAGTGGCCATCTTACAGACTTCCTGGCCCTCTGCACAGCCCAGAGAGATGTAAAACTGCCATGTGTGTGATGCTGCACATAGGGCAGCAGCAGGTTCACCATGGTCAGCCATTTTTGTTGCTGTTCACATTTCCACCACATCATTCATGCTCCCAACTTTGAGCTCCTGGTTTTGGTAAGGCCAAATTCCCACTCCACCACAGCAATGCTCAACAGTGAGACCAGTGGCCTGTGGGGGAATGTCCACCTCCTGTCCCTTATCTGCACTGGCTGCCACCTCCCCTGGCTGTGATCCCACAGTGCACTAGTTTGGGAACGTACTGGTTTGGGAACCCCCAACTCTTCCCACCGGGTGCCACAAGAGGTCCTGGCTGCATGGGGATTGGGATCACTGGGATTGATTTTAAACCAGAATTTGGCCATAGAGCTGGAAGGTAAACACACAGTTTCCTATTCCAGAAAATATAGATTGGGTAGAGGTATCTTTCTAGGCTATTTTTAAAGGGCAAAGGATGAGTGCCTGCTTGAAGTTATCCCAATTTTTAAAGAGGTAAATGTAAAAATTGGATAAAGTGAGAGCATGACCATGGGGAAGGTTTGACTGGGGGCTGGGGTTGGAGTACAATGCATAGAATAAAGTGAGATACTCGTGGGTTTGGATCCTCTAACTTTCATCAGTAGGTGCTAACTCCTGTTAATCTCTGTGATTAACAGAATGACCTGTAAAGGACCCTTGGTTTAACCCACATGGGCCTGTGCATTTTGAAGAGCACTAAGGCCAATTTTAGGATGAATTTCTGAAACATCCTGCCCCCTTAAGAGAACAGGTGGATGTACCCTGATCTATTTGTAATTCTACTTCCAACTTTGCTTAAAAAGTAAATGAAGATGTTACAAAAATCCAGCTGACCAGAAAACCCAGCTCTGGCCAGTCACTTCAGGCTAAGCTAATGCAATTATCATTCTTACGCATATTGTCATGCAGTTAGTCCTGCTGAGCCTAGCGCTCAACTGTCCTGATTTTTCATCATAAATTCTCTTTGTTCTTCTTCAAGTATTACTCCTGATTAAGGGCTGTGATTTGAGAAACTTTGTGTCAGGTTTTAAAGTGACAGTTGATTTTTCTTCTAGCAAGTTTGTTTTGTATGGATAAGCTTTTACATTGCATTGACATATTTTTCACTCCTTCATACTGTTTTGGTTTCCTCTGTATACACTCTTCATTTCTCTGAAAACACTGTGGAGCTTGTGCTCTCAGAGAGGGTGATAAAGCCTCTTGCAGGTGTTTCTGTGGATGGGGGAAAGATCTGAAATGGAAGTAGGCACCAGGAATGCAAATTCCCAGTGCAATTTTGGTCACATGTCCAAAGGGAATTATAATTCCTCACATGCTTTCTCACACAGCAGGATGTGGGAGCAGAGGGGTTGCTGCCTTGGACTAGGCTCCAGTTCATCTCCTCCCCTGTCTTGTCTCTGAAGGTACCCAATTGCTAAGTGCTGTAAAGCCAGAACGAGAAATGCCAGAATGGCCAAAGTTGCCCATAGGAGAATACTTTTGTACCCCCAGGAATTTATCACTTGGCATGTCCCCTGAAGATTTCTGGTTTATATCCCTTCTGCATGATTATCTCAGATGAGGTCACTCCAGTGATATCCACAACCTTTATAAATGCCCATGCATTTTTTTTCAGACCTCCTGAACTTTTTGTCTTGGCAATCTCCTGTGGCAGCAAATCCCAATCTCGAGGTGCACTGCCGAAAACATCCCCATTCCTCTGGCCATCCACTGCTCATTTTTAAAATCAAATCAAACATTCCCATTCTCTTCTTCTGAACAATATCCTGGACTTTCTTGCACCAGCCTCCCTTGGACTTTGCTCTCTCTATCAGTCACTCAGTACCACATTTATTAATATTCCCTTCCACTCCCTGGTCCACCTTTGCACAGGAAGTTTCTTATCATCTTGAGCAGGGGTCTTTTTGGCCCTTGAGGCACAAAACTGCCTCCCACCCTCACTGGTGGCTCACCAGGCCTGCAGGCATGGTATGGGTTATTTTGAGGTCCAGGCAGAGGTACTCGTGCTGTAGGTGCAACCATGCTGAAATCAGGAGCTGTCTCAGCTGAGTTGCTAATGAGATTTGCTCCTGTTACCCTGATCCGGGCCAAGACCTACAGCAGAGACCTCAGCCCGCATCTGGCAGCACCTTCCTGCAACTTCTATTTCACCCTGGCAAGGCCAGACATCCCCCCTCACCTTCCCTGTGACTTGCCCGTGCCAGGACTGCTAACACAGCCGCACGAGGCATCATGTGCACCAGGGACCTCATTTTGCAGTAGGAAAGTGTAGCCTGAGAATCCCTGTTTGTGAGATGCAGTGTGGAGTGCAGGCAGCCTGCGCTCTACCTCAGTGGCTGATAAAACGGGTGTAAAAAGAGGAGCCAAAGCAGGAAAGTGATTTTAAAAGCAATTACAGCTATCAGAGAGAGAGGAGGGGGAAAATCTAGCACGCACACTGTATTGTGGCACATCAAGAGCAATGGGAGTGAGGGTTTGAATGGCAGCATCCCTTTGGAGGTTCCTGTGAAAAGGAAAGCAGATCATTCAAGTGTTCCCCATTCAGCTTGGGCTGTAGCTGCCCAGAAGAGGTTTCCTGGGCCCTAGACAGCATGCAAAGCTAGTGGGAAGTTGCCAGAAAACACCACTGTGGCTGCAGAAGAGGTCTTCTTGTTACTCATTATGGATGCATGACACAAAAGGCTGTTTCTCCTTCTGACTTGTAGTTTAAGCTTAACGTTTGGTACTCCTGGAGCATTGGATGTCCAAGGGCACGACTCCCCATGACTGTGCCCATGTAAAGTGACCTGTGTTGGCAAGAGTGGATGACAGTCAGAGACACCACTGACATCATTTTAAGGCTGGGTGAACACATTGCAGCTGGAAAAACACTCAAAAATGGCATTTATACACCTTGTACAGTCAATTGCAGCATAGGCAGTCCTGGTAGGGATGCTTGCTTTTCAAGTTATTCAAGACATCCAACTATACAACCCCATTTTCAGTCAACTAAAGCATTGCCAAACATTGTAAGTTGATTTTTTTCATGCCATATGACCGTCTCTGTCTTCTTTGAGGGAGAGAACCAGCCAAATGGGCTTGGCCAACGCCTGGCACCAAGCACAAAAGTCAGGGGCAGAAGTTTTTTCACACCACGCAAAGCGCTTCCGTGACCTTCTAGCTGAACAGCTCAAACATGCCCCTGCTTTGGAGTAAGGATTTGAAATTTGGCAGGAGGGAAGATGTGTCAGGATGCCTCATCCCTGGCAGTGTTTAAGGCCAGGCTAGACTGGGCTTTGAGCAACCTAGTCTAGTGGAAAGTGTCCCTCCCCTTGAGAGGATCTTTAAGGTCCCTTCCAACCCAAACCATTCTATGACTCAGTGATACAATTCCATGATTTGCCATGGGTCTCTCAGTTACCTCCTACCTGTGAAAGCCTCCATCTCCCATCACCTCCTGCTTTGCTGCGGCACCTCCCTGCTGCTGCCAGGCCCTGTGTTGTCTGAGCTCTCTGTCCTCTGCCTCGTGCCTCTTGGTTTTACAGCCCTGCTAATGAGCCACAGGGCTGTCATAATGGTGTGAGACCATGGGATTTCTGTCTTTTTGTGACTTGAAAAACTACATCCAGAAAGTTGTGTTAAAAATTATTACAGCTGCACAATGAAATATTGAGAGGTTTAGAAGTGCCAGGATTGAGCTGACCTGTGCAAATTCAATTCACTTCCAAAGCTGTTTTAAAAGAGGTATCTATTGCTATTTTGCTTCATCCCACACAGCTGGCTTTCACATCTGAAGTCTCATGCAGTTTTAGTTACGGTTTATTGATAAACCCCCAACCTTTTGTTGCTTTTTTCAACATAGCTTGAACCAAAAGTGTTTGAAATCAGTTTAGATTTCACAAATGTTACTGTTGCTGTGTATCCTAAAAGCAATACTTTTCCTTGCATCTTGTGCAGCAATCATATGAAAGAGACGTTTAGGGCAGAGACACAATTTTTGCCATTAGCCCACCAGCTTTTATCTGGATGCCCACGAGCAGAGAGGCTGGTGCAGATGGGGCCCAGCTCCATGATGCCCTGAATTACAGGATGGCACAGGATGGTCAAGTGTGGTTTTGGCCACATGGATCAACCCCATTATAACTGCCTGTTGTCTGATCATTGCCTGCACCAGCACCCTTGTCAGCTGATACTTATAAAAGAAATACATCCAAGGGTTTTCATAGCAGCAGAACTACATGAGCAGGCAACTGAAGTTTAATTTTCCTTCAGCACAGTATTGCTAATACATAGCTATTAATTCTTTACAATAAGATCATTCATGCCCTTATGCTTAGAAAAGGCACTTGCCTGGGTTCAGATGACAGGAGTACAGCTCCTAGCTCTGCCACAGACTGACCTTGAACAGGCCTCGACCCAGGTCACTGGGCATATTTAGGGATGCATGTCCCATTGATACTACTTGGAGATAAGCACCTGAGTACTCCAGTGGTTCTGCTAGACTGAGAGCCCTCAAGAGAGCCTAAGCTTACAGAAGGAAATTGCTCTGTGCCTCAGTTCCTCAATTTGAAACAGCAATACAGGCAGGTCTTGGTCTTTCTAGGGGCACCTTACCACGCTGTTGAACAGCCTTACCTTGACATCCTGCATCACAGTGTCACAGAGGTAGAGAAAAGGTGCTCCTGTGCCCTACTCTGCCCCTGCTTCTCTTCCTGCAGGTCACTGTCTGCAGGTTTTCCAAATGTGAGTGTATCTAGCCTGTTCGTTCAGCCAGTCCATGGATCCTATGCTGTGCATGGCTTTGCTTTGAGGTATCTCAAAATTCCCTGTTACTCTGTGTGGCAGAGCTTTCTAGTGTGAGCTTTCTCTCATTCTCTTTCTCTCATCATCTGGGTGGGCTCTGCCCCTTCCTACATAGCCAGTGCCCTGCACACCCTATTAGTTTGGAGACTGAGGTCTCTTGCTTTGCTTTTCTCACACTATGGGACTTTCTACAGAAAGAGAAAGGGCCTGGAAAGCCTTCCTGAAGAATGAGTCCACCACTGCAGAATGAGATCTTCTAGACTTGGTGACTTATTACCAAATATTGGGAAAGCCCATTGATGAAGTGATGAAGCTAGATGGGGGCCCTGTTTTAACATGGGTCCTGAGGAATGGATAATAAATTAATACTAAGAAATGCAGAGGAACCCAAGCAGGAGGGAGTGACACAACAAGACAGTTGCAACAACTGCACCTTTGACTCTACCATGCTTGTTGGATGATTGTACTTTCAGCCTTGTTCTCTTCACACAGTTTCCCTTTTGTCTAGTGTACAACCCCATGTGTCTCACAGTTATTACCTATGGATGCTCAAGGGATTTATGCCAGTGAAGAGCTTAACTGTCTTAGGTGTAGTCAATTTTGTGGGAAATACTGATGTGGTAAGCAGCATTTGCAGCTAATTAAAATGCTACCCTTTAAAATAATTTTTGCTAATTACTAATATTTGACAGGACTATTTTAACTGCACTTTCCATGTTCCATGGGGATTTGAGCTCTGTTAATTTCCCACTGGCTCTCTTGGTCCCATTTAGCTTACCAAAATGACCATGAAATTAAAAAACCTTAGTCATTTTACTTCTCTGGGAATTAATGCTAGCAGTAACAGGGGAAAAAATAAAAGCTGATGGGAAAAATATGACAAAATTCAGGCCATTTCCCCTTTTATTCCCCCAAGAAGGCAATTATGCTATAGTGCTGACTGACCCAGTGGAGCACAGAAGCTGCTCTGAGCACAAGCTGTGTTTGCTCTGCCAGGAGGAAGATGCACAGAGCTGCATTTCCGTTACAAACAACACTGTTGTCCTGTGAGGCTGGGCAGTGAGTTAGTGCTAAATAGCATTCTCTTGGCCTCAAAATGAGTCAGTATCTGTCAAAATTGGTTGGTTGATCTTTTAACTCCCACTCTGGGCATTGGCCACTGAAATGAAGCTACTAACCCTGTGCAAAGCCAGACACTAAACCACCGGCAGGATGAGCGCTAGACCCCATGTGTGTTGTTTCCCAGGTTCCTGCTCTGCTTAACAGACCACTGCTTGCCCCTGTAAGACAGAAATGTCCTTTAAAAAGGATGAAAAAGAGAGTGGGAACGTGAGACTTCTGTTTGGAATAAGGCTGAGTGTATTTGCAGCATCCTCACATCATCACAGCAATCCAAACACTGAAATAACATCACTATGTGAATTTGCAAGAAAAATTGCTCAGTTATTTAGCAATAAAATCTCCAGCTTTATTGCTAAATCAGCCTCCAACAGTCACTCTGAAAACAGTGTAAATATTCAACACAAGATTGTTCAACAAGGACAATCAAAAATATATCCGTTGTTTTTTTAACTGAAAGGGAAGGCTCACATCCTTTCACTGAACGCATGTCTGCACAGATCACCGTCAGCTCTTATTCATTGGATACTTTTAGCTATATGCATTAATTCCTGTCACTTGGGTCTTACTTGCCTAGCCATTGTGATAGCTTTGTTCTACATGCTTTGATTTAACTAAGTTCTGGGTCTTTCTTGGAAGTACAGGGTACATTGTTTTCTGGTCCTCTATTGTACACCCAGCATCCTATACCTGCCCCTGCACACAGCCCTCCCTGGCAGCCTGCCTCTCATTCCCTCTTCACAACAAGAGGGTAACCAGAAGAGTTGCTGCCCTGGCTACACCACTTGTCAGTCCTGTGCACATCATATAACCTCTCCTTGCCTTTTAAAGCCATGAAGCTGCATCAGTCCTGGTGGGATGAGCCTAGCAGCAAGGATTTGTTCTTCTGCGTTTGCTTTCCCCAGTTGTAAACTGAGCATCACAATACTTGCCTAGATCAAAGGGGGTACAGGGAAAATTAAATAATTAATGTATGTAAAGCATTTTGAAAGATGAAAGGTGCTATATAAGTACAAAGTATTAACAAAAAAACCTGCCCAAAACAGCACCCCTCCACACACACAGAGGCTGGCTACTGATGTAAGTCTCCAGTTTATTCTGTTAGAAATGCATGAAATCAAAATAATTGCCACTAACAAACAAATGAAGAATTAGGTTATGCCAAGCCCTAAAACAGCTAGGCAGGGGACCAAGAGCTTTGCCTCCTCCTGTGGCTGAGTTATGGCACCTGTATGAACAAGAAGGAGCTGAAAGTGTGCCCACAACAGGGATTTGGAAGGGAAGGCACTTCCTGCATCACCAGATCATCTCAAGCAACCATGTCAAATGGTGCAACTCAAAAACTGATGATAGCACAGTGTCTTACAGTAAGCTATGTTTCTTGCTATTCCCAAGGCTTGCTGCTCCCATGGTCAGAAACCTTCTGGCTTCCAGGCTAAATGTACTCATGGCCATTTGTATTCATTTGTCCTTGTGCCAACATTGTTTTAAGTTTAACACAAGGTATTTATAGGCCAGTTGTGTCCTCTCTAACCTTTAATGTTGTTAGGCTGAACAAGGCAATCCCTTTCAGTTTCCTGTTGTTAAGTAGGGTCTCCAGTCCTCCACCAAACACCCTACCAACACTTAGTTACTCTTGTTCCGGTCGCAATTCATCTTTCTCGAATTCAGAAATAAAGCTGTATGTAGCCCCTCATGGGGTCCACCAGTACTTGTTCTCCATCACTAATACCTTTCAGGCCCATGTTAGCAATACTTGGTAGCGCCTGGATCACATTTGCCTTTTTCCATATCCATGCTATGCTGCCATTTCATCATAATCCTGTGACTAGCCAAGGCGCTTGAGACTTGTTTTCCCAGAGAAACTTTGACACTTCTGCCTTACGTGCCAAACCTTACATTTGGCACAATTGAATTTCATCCTATTCCCATTGTTCCCACCCTCAAGGTCACACAGTTCTTCCTGTTTGATATGCTGGGCCTCTTGTGTATTGACAAGCACTCGCATGTCTGTGTCATCAGGAAATTTCACGATGCACTCCTCCCTCCTTTGTGTGACAGGCAAATATTAACTAAAAGCAGTCCCCAAGCAGCCCTCAGACATTTCCACTAGCAACTGCATTCCAGATCTGCTTTCAGCACATCTTGCTTTCATCTCCCCTCCTGCTATGTCTCACCTATCTTGAGGCATGGTTGGGGTTCTTCCAGAAGGAAAGATGATGCAAGTCCGTAGGGCTTGCTGGACCTAGCCAGTGCTTTAAAAGAGGTTGTGTTCCCTTGGGGACATTGCAAAAGAGAGACAGAGAAGTTGCGAAGCATTGACATTTCATAACAATGCTAAGCCAAGAAAATAAAATACTCAGGGTAACTTTGGATGGGAGGGAATATTCTTCAACATCTGGTGAAGCACATGCAATAATTCTGGCAGTGCAGAAAGCCCCGTGTCCTCAAGAACCCTTTCACATAAAAGGTCTGAGAAAACGGAGTACACAAAGCCATGCTGTTATTGCTGATCAGAGGGAAACTGAGGCCAAGGAGAGGTGGAGTGCAGAGACAAGGGCTGGGTGGCTGTTTGAGGGGAGAGGTGGGCAGATGTCAAGAGTTCCAAGTCTGCTGTCACGCAGCTCTGACCTGAGCCTCAGGCCTCTGTTTTGCCTCAGATAAAGAGCAGGCACTTTGGTGTTTTACAGAGATGAGTTATAGATGGTTTACATCAATGCAGAAAGAAAAGGAATACTGGTTTCTGGCAGTAACCAGTTCTTTGTGAGGCTGAAGATTATGGCCCAGCATCTGGTCAACCCTGTACTTGCTGAGACAAACTCAGAAGGAGACTGGAAGATATTAACCCCAATATACTCAGGTCTCCTGCCTCCAGGGAAAACCATGGAGTCCATTTTCAACACAGCCGAGAGGTAGGGGCAAATCTTGGCCACACCACACTGAGGTCAGGAACAAACTTTGACTGGGCTGGAGACAGCTCAGTGCTTCAGGGCTCCAAAGGTGACTCTGAGGAAAGCCACCACTTATGGTGGAGCCTGGTTGGAGGAAGATCTTCAGCAAATTGCAGCTGGTGCCTTCCAGAAGACCCAGATGTGGGCTTCGGGCAACTGTGCCTGTGAGTACATCAGACCTCGAAGTATGGCTGGAGCAGTGAATAACACAGTGAAACTACCCAAGTGCCAGCATGACACCTTGAGCCAACTGCAGAAACAAAGGCCTGAGTGTCTGTTACTACCAGAAAGTCTGAGAAATGAGATACATATGCATATGCACCACCAAGTTTGTCCTGGGTCTTTGGAGGGAGCACCTTATTAGAGCTGCCAGTAGTGTTACACCAACTTAGAAGCACGATTTTTCAAGTGCCTCTTGAAAAAAAGGCTTTTCTAGTTCCATTACAAAGCATAAACTGCATGGGACAAGCTGAGCATGTCTGGCACCCACTGTTGTGAAGGAGACCTCCTTGACTTCTGTGCCAACTGACCCCTCCATCCCAGCTGAGTCCCACTCATGCAGTCAGAGCTTGGGAGTCAGTGCTGAGCAAAGCCAGAGCTTAGACAGACTTTAAGTATCATCTCTGCACCTGGCAGAATTTCTTGCAGGCCATCCTGCCACTCTCTGTGGGCTCCTAGCTCTGTGTTTGGGGGTGTGAAAGAAATGGAGAGTTGAACAGTGAGAGGCATGTCTTGCTTTTCTTTTTCATCCCATCCTCGTGCTGTACAAAGACAGCCAGATTCCTATGCCCAAAGCCCTTAGCTGGGCTTCCTCTTTGTTTGCTTACCTTCCTTGGGTTGCAAGTACTGGTGAGGGGCTGCCTGCTGGGATGGGGAAGAGACACTTTCTCCAAGGTGAAATGGAGATCAGCAGCCCATGGGGGCGATGCTGCTGCCAGCTGTATTGGCCATGCCCCCAGGGGGAGCTGCCTTTGGAGAAGAACCTCAGAGGTGCTGATGGGTTTTCCCTAGAAGGAGAGTTTTGGTCTAATTCAGCCTCATTGCCTGCTGAGCCAGTGACACGAGCACAGGCGCTCCCTTTGGCAGGCAGCATATGCTGTTGGGACCCTTGAGCATCGCCTTCACTTAGAAATAGTGAGACCGGAGCCTTTAAATGCAAAGCAATTGTGTTGTGAGACCAGTAAAATGGTTATTAACAGGATTGATTCCTATCAGGGGGTGAGTGATGGATGTAGCTGCAGCAATGCTGCTGCAGAAGCTTCTTTTTTCCTCTTGTGGGGTCAAGGTCCTTCATTTTATCCCTCTCATTGATGAAAACTGAGAGCAGGATCTTTTGCCTTTTACTTTGCTGCCCACAGTGTCCTGGCAGGTTTCTGGCACTCCTGCGTATTGTCTAAGGTGGCAGCTTGAGTCCTGCATGTGTGTGTGTGCGCATGTGTGAGTACGTATGCATTCCCGTGAGCACATGCACGGAACAGGCCTAATCGTTATCCTCGACAAGAACATGAGTAAGAGGATTTGCCTCTGTTTAACCAAGTAATAATTAACACCTGGTGAGAAAGTCTAACAGCTGTAGCATCTCATTAATGTATCTTGACGGACAAAATCCTCTTCAAACATACTTTGAAGAAGGAGGACCAGCTTTGGGAAGGACACAGGGTGTTTGTAAGCTAGTCATCCCTTGTTTTCAAACTCCTTAACTCTGCTCAGTGAGATGCAAAGGGCTCTGGGCCGGTAGAAAATACTTACCAGAGCATGGTAATGTGTACACCAAGCTGCAGCAGTTAGCTCTACTTTCCTGTAGTATCACAGCTTCTCGCCTCTTTCTGCTCCATCCCAGTTCTGAGGGACTGTCAGTTGCAGCTTATAAGGACTCTCTCAAGGCCTCATGCAGAAACGTAATCAAATATGACTTCCACATTCCACGCCAAGGAACCTGCCCTAGGCAAGACAAAAGCAGTCAGATCATCATGGACAGCTTAACTACTGGGAAGTTTTCTATAGGAGACCCTAGTAAATTCCGGGCCACCATCTGGATTCAGGGAACAACAGCTGAAGGTGAGGAGCTCCAGGCACAGGGCACCTAAGTATGCTTTAGCAAAAGCAAAGGTTTAACAAAAACTGTAAACCAGTTATTGTGAACACATTGCAAGACACGATTTATTTCTAAAATAAATCTAAATAAATAAATCTAATCTAAAAGAAAATCTGATTTCTTTTGTAAGCACAGATTTACCTCATGGTCAAATGTGATGGCTAGAGGGAAAAGGCAAAGGCACAGCCTTTGAGTGTGGAGTAATCTGACATAAACCAACTCTAATTCTTTCCACCTCTCTCACCCCATGCAACTAAATTGGAGAACTTTACACCTTATCCCTAGTGTTGCCAAAAGGGCACATGGAAAACACACGGAGAATAATGTGGGTTAGATGGTTCCTCTGGACATCAGCTGGCCCAAACCAGCGCTCACAGCAGAGCCTACAGGCACACAAAAGGATGTGAACTGGCCTCAAATGTGTGTTGAAAACAAGCCTCACCTCCAGATGACCTGAACATAAAAAATGGCTGTGTCAGAAGCCAGCCTGTATTGCGTGTGTCATACCCATTTCTAATTTGCCTTGTCTTTCATGTAATTGCGCTTTCAAAACCTAGATATTATTATAACCCGTTGTCAGTGGGCATGAGGCTCCAGAAGTCACAGCAGCTCAATTCAAAACTCTGCTTTCAGGGAGAATCTTGTCTTTTATTTTAAAGGGGAACCCTCTGTTTAGCAGAGCATTGGTGTGCTAAGTATGGCTACTCAACGGTGTATTGGTGCTGCTCTGTGGTCCATGGTTTGCTATGGGGTGAAGGGAGCAGGGGAAGAAGGAGTGAGGATGAGGCAGGGTTTTGGCTTCTCCATAGCCCTGACTGACTTGGCAAGTGACTTGGCCTTTGACTGGCTGCAGCACATTTGGCTCCCTCTTGGCCCCAGTCACGGTGCTGGGGGTGGCATCTCTGAGGGGATACTTGGGTCAGCAGTCTTTTGTTTTGTGGAGTGGCTCCTTGGGCAAAGGGAGCCAAATGCCCCACAGTCCTTGGGGCAATGCTGCAAGCCCTGCCCAAGCCTTTGTTCCTTACTAATTTTGCTGCTCCATATTTGTGAGCTGCAACCCTGTGATTGGCACTTGGCTGGACTGCTGATGCCTCGAAGAAATATCTGTATAAATGCAATTATGTGTGAGTGTGCCTTTGTGTGCCTGTGTGGGTTCAATTGCACCAAACACACTTTATTTCCAGTGTAAAAATCGCAATGGAGAAAAACCTGAGGTTTCTGAAGTCCCATGCAATGCTGTGTGTCCTCGCGGGTAGGAGAAGGAATAGGAAAGACTGTGTCATTGCAAAGCTGCAGCCCAGATCTTGCCATTTCTGTGTCTGACGTTGTGTGTGCTGTTTGACTTGTTGTCATCATCACCCGGTTTGCGCTGCCTTTTGGCAAAGGGAGGAACAAGAGCAGGCAATGTTTTACAGAGGACAGTATCTGGCTATGGAAAAGCTGTGCAACATGACTCATTTTGTGTAAAGGACAAGAAATTACAACTGTGTGCCACATGAGAGATGGTAGCTGGGCTCGAATAAAAAAACATCCTCATCCAGGAAGGGTATTCAAGCATGTGCTTAATTTAAGAACATACTTAATCGGGGCCTTTGGGCATAAAAGGGTAATGATTATTCTTGTGTTGCTGAGAAACTCCAAGTGACGTCTGGAAGATGTATTACTCGAGAAAAAATTAGTGTTATTTCGGTGTCCTCGTTTAATCTTTCAATTTCTAAAAAAGTAATTCTTTTAATTTGTCATTGCTTGCCAGTGCTGTGAATTCCTTCACAGCTGCTTTACACTTGATTGTTAATGCCAAGTGGAATCAGCAAATACGATCTGGTTCAGATAATAATTATGGAAGATCAATCCTGCATCTGCCTCTTTTTTCTGTCCCCATTAAACTTCCCAGCATGTAAGATGTGCATGTTTGACTTTGCAGGGAGACATAGCCACAGTAAAAGAACCTTATTCCCCCTTGTATACGTTGTTTAATCATTTCAAAGCAACAACATCCATGCTCCAATTTTTTCAGTGTATTTGGCCCCTATTTTTTCCTCTATGTATTCCTGCAGAGATTAGACATAGTGTAATATGATTTTAAGTATGCAATCTGTTGGGGATTCTTGAATTTTATGACAAGTGACTGTCTTTATTAGCAACTGGTCAGCATCCATCAAAGTCCCAAAGTAAAAAGTAAAAGCAGCTCAGTAAAAAGTAAAATCTCACCGGTAAAAGCAGGTGAGCTGTCATCCGATCAGTATATAATAACCACGTGAACACCAGGAGCAGCAAAGAGGAAAGCTGAAAGCTGCTCCCACCAGACAAGTTCCTGCTGCCCTTCACCATGGGCATGGTGTCTCCCTGTGTAGGCACACTGTACCCAGCCTAGGAGAGGCTGCCTGTCTCAGCATGACCAGGGCAGACGGCATCTGATGTCTTTGGTTTCCTTGGGAAAACCAAGTGCTCCAAGTGGTACAGCCACTCCAGACCCAACAGCTGTGAGAAGGCAAACTGATCTACACTGACTGTGTTTCATAGTTTCATACCCATGGCTTTCAGACTGTGGACACCAGCCACACAACTAGGATTTTCAACGAGGCTGCAGGAGGCTGGGACCCAGGTGCATTTCGCTGTAGGACATATTCATCCTGCTGCCCATGGAGTGTGGCCCCCTTTTTGAGATACTTGCTGTGCAGAAAGATCTTTAGGTGCTGTTTTAAGAGAGATTCTTGGACCAGGAGATAAGCAAGGACTGTTACTGGCTCTAAGGTAAGTGCTAGTTCACTTTATTGACTTTGGGTTAATTCCTGTTCATCCTCCTCAGGCAATTATTCCCCCTGAAACCGACATTCATGCCATATTGTCATAAATAAAGCAGCTGGATTTTGGCCCCTTTTAGGAGACAGCAAACATAAATCTAACTGCCAACACAAATCCAGGTGCTAAAAACAGGGATTTTCCTGGGGGAAAAAACACAATAAGGATTTATGGGGTAGAACTGGGGAAATGGGCAGGCAGAAAGGAAAAGAAACTCTAACTTCATTTAACTTTCCTATTTATTATGAGGGGACATGTTCAACATGTGTTCTCAGCTTTGCCTCTGCTTCCCTATCTGACCTTGGTGAGGATCCTTGAACACCCCCTCCCTCTCAAAGCTGTGGTTAAACATAATTGTATGTGGCTTTGAGATCAAGAGTCAAGGTACACAGGTGAATGCAAGCTATCATAAGAACATTTTAAAAAGTGGATGATGGTGACAAAATATCTTGGAGAGAAGCTATGAAAGCATGGTACAGTAAGCAACATGGCCAGGGAAGAAGGTTTTTTCTTTCTTTTCTTTTTAACCTCTAGTTTCTTTGTCTTTTCCTTTTTTAAGCAACATATCTTGATCTTGCTCTATGGATCTAACACGAGAGTTGTGTGTGCAGAAAGCCTCTGAAATCACTTTGTTTCTAGTTTTCTTTCATGAACTCAGTAATATAAATAACCAAAGAGGATATTGCTTAACCCATAAACTAAAGTGACATCATAATTTATTAATACAGAAGACACAGTTCATTGCTGTTAAATGCCATAAAGAGCTGGAAATAGAGTAGTTTCTCAGAAGGCATTGCCAATATGTCAAAGGAAAGATTTCCTTGATGCTGCCTCAGCATGCGTAAGATCCTCTCCAAGTACTTCAACATTTTGGTTATTCCCCCCTGAACCACCCTGCAGCATTCAAAGGCAGCTTTACTGGTGACTTCCCCAACATCTGACATCTTCTTCCTGCCTTCCCTACTCCTCCCAATGCTTTGCTCCTGTCACTTGCTCAAATTGACTCCTCTATGGGAAGGGTAATAAAAATCACACAGACAAATGATGGGGACAGAGCTGGCTGGCCCATTTATGCTGCTCCAGCTGATGGTGAGGCAGTACAAGCCCATGTGTCCTCACAGTGTTCTGTGACAGTGGTGGGGACAGAGCTGCATGCACAGAGGAAGGGTTTCAGTGCTCCGCTGGTCCCGATGCAGCTCCTGGCTCGTAGAAGGGCAATACATCAGGCTGTACACACCCCGGCCATGCGCCAGCAGAGCATTAAAGCACCTGCTTACCCCTAAGCTTTTGAGTAATTCCTCTGGTGTGAGCTAAGCACAGGCATTGTGGCAGCCTCCCGCTTCCTACAGACTTCCCTTGCAAGGACGCGTGCATGGTTGCTGGTATCGCCTTCACAGGACTGCTCACCACCCATCGCCTTTGCTCCCTCCTATTCAATGTCTAACTCTTCAGACCTCAGTCCCCTGCTCCGGGACCCCCACCAGCATCCAAGAAGCTGTGCCAGGGCCCCTAGTTCTGGGCTCACCTCCAGAACGATCTTAGTGTGGTGTGCTATGCCCAAGCACCAGCATGAGCCAACGTGTGGACAAATTGCAATGATAACATGTCCACAGTAAGACATCCCTCTCTCTTTTAGGTAAGATAAACAATCTTCCTGGTATGGACAACTTGCAGCCCTGGAAACTTGTTCAGCAGATGTTCAGCTCTGTGCTCTACCTGTACTTGTACAGAAGCACCAGTCCTCATAGCTGGTCCCTGTCTGCCTCATCATAAAGCATGCCTACCTGTGCTTTTGCAACTTTCAGGAAGAGACAGGATTCCTTTTGGCTCCCCAGGATATTAATTTGAATTTTTATTTGTGTTAATTTCATACTTTCCATACACGTAGTCAACTCCCTCCCACTGAAATGCACCTATTTAATCTGATTCAGCCGGTGTATGAAACGTGTCTGTCGTGTGCTTGGTGCTGCTTGGGTTCACCGAGTTACACTCTGCGTGCCAGTAATCCCCAGGGGAGCCACGGCGTGATGAGCTCCTACCTGCCTCTCAGTGCGCACACAGGCACTTGATCACTCCCGCCTCCCTGGTGAGACATTTCCCTCCTGTTTATCAGCTGGCAATGCAGACTGCCTGCACGCTCTTTGCCTGTCCAGCTCCTCCACAAACATGCACACTCGTGTGTGCTCACACCTACGTGTGTAAGCCGTGGTGGCACACATGCTCAGCTCTGTGTACACAGCCAGTCCCTGTGTGTACACAGCAGAGCCGGTGCCTGCACGTTGGCAGTTCACTACCCCCCTCGAATCCCCCTCTTCTCTGGGCTATATGTGGCATTTCGAAGCTCTGACAATCTGCTCCAAATGTTTTCCATATTTGTTCAGCCTCCTTGATTCAAATACCAGGAACAACTCAGCCAGCACAAAGCAAAGCTTTGGGGGGCAAAAAACCTCACACCCCCATCAGCGTGCGCACACACACACGCACGTGAAAACCTAAAGTTCATCGGCATGGGAAAGAAGGAGAAGAAACCCCAGCACAGCACGTCCCTGAAGGCACCTGAAGGGGAGAAAGGCACTGACTCGAGCAAGACGCAGGAGTCTGAGATGAAGAAGAAGAAGCAGAAGAAAACAAAGGGGGATCCCAAAGCTGGCCAGGAGGAGGAATCCCATACTTGTTGTGGCTGCCGTTTCCCGCTGCTGTTTGCTTTGTTGCAGCTGGCATTAGGCGTCTCTGTAACAGTGCTGGGCTTCCTTATGGCAGGCATCAGTTCTTCTCTGCTAGTCAGAGACACTCCATATTGGGCTGGGATAATTGTAAGCATAAAGTCTGTTTCTCCATAAAGTGCCTTTGCCAGCATTAATGCAAGTTGCATGACGCTCCACTTTAGACTAACCAACTGCATGCACAACACCATTTGAGTTATGCTAACTAAATATTCCTGGGATTAAATGTCTGGGTATACTTTCCCAAGGAAACTGCTCCTGCAGAATAACACAATCTTTCTTATTCCTCCCTGCTATACCCAACAGACCTTAAGTAAAATGCAGGGTTGCTGTTCACTAGATGTATTTATTAACTTCGCTTTGCAGTGAACTCCTCTCTGGTGATGCTGAAAAAAAACCCGTTGATTACTTACACTGCCTTCCCCATTTCCCCACCAAATCGTAACAATCAGGTTTTAGAAGTGAGAGCGTAACCCTAGCATTTGCAAGTTTTAGCTGGGTGTGTTGGTAATGATGAGAGGAGAGACATGGCTGTCTTTCCAGCTTCCTCGCTGTGCTGTGTCATAGAACCGCTGTGGTTTAACCCTGTTCCTGCCTGCTGCTCCCACAGCTGAGGGGCAGACTGCATGTGGCCATGGGGAGGGGGCTGGCTCAGTGGTGGGTAGCGTGGCAGGGAAAGAAAGCGCATCCCAGGGCCCTCCGGCCAAGTCACATGCAGTTCTGAGTGACACGCCAGCCTCGCCGCATGGGCTGGTGGTGACAGGGTAAAGGGCAGGGTCCTGCTGGGTGTAAATAGGAGGCATCCCTGGTGGAGAAGCCTTGGCTGGTCCCAACGCCTGCTGAGGTAGGGAGGAGGTGAGGGGTCTCGGTGCTGTGCACAGTGTAGACCCCCATGGTTGTGTGCTCAGGGATGTGCTGTTTGCCTGTGGAGGGACAGGGTCAGTGATTCACCAGGGACTGTGGTGATAGGACAAGTGGTAGCAGGTTCACACTTAAACAGGGGAAGTTCAGGTTAGATATAAGGAAGAAGTTCTTTACTGTTAGGGTGGTGAGGCACTGGAATGGGTTGCCCAGGGAAGCTGTGAGTGCCCCATCCTTGGCAGAGTTCAAGACCAGGTTGGACAGAGCCTTGGGTGACATGGTCTAGTGTGTGATGTGATCTTAAGGTCCTTTCCAACCCAAACCATTCCATGAGTGTGATGTGTCCCTGCCCATGGCATGGGGTTGGAACTAGATGATCTTAAGATCCTTTCCTACCCAAACTATTCTATGATTCTATGATTCTATGGTGGGAGAAGGAAATGGGTAGAATTGCCTTTTGGGGGTGAAAGTGCTGTGATTAAGATCACAGGAAGCACAGACCAACATTTTTTATGTGTACTTTAGCACCTTAAATCCAGGATCTTTGCAAACACTGTTTAAATCTCCAGACAGGCCTCTCCCACGTGTCATTGTACAGTTTAGAAATGGAGGCAAAAGGAGGTTAAAAAGTCTTTCCCAGGCTGCAAGCTCTAAACAGGACTGAAAGTAGAGCCTGGGAGTCCTGCCTCTTAATTCCCTTCTCTGGCCACAGCTCTCTTCTTCAATTTTCTACAAGTGTTTTTCACTTGAGGTATACATTAGCTTGCTCTCTTGGACAATTACATGCAGTTGTTAGCAAAGATAATGATATTAGAACAAAATGGCTGGATATCTCTAGAGGTCTACAGGGAAGCACAGGATGCTCCAGTAAGAGCAGCAGTACTAGGAAAGTGATGAATGCTATAGCTAGGTACTGAGTAATGTGAAACAGGAGTGAGCCTTTTAACGACCCATTAAGAAGAAAAATGGTGTAGAGAAGTTGAGGGTATTTTTGGTTTTCAATAATTGTTTCCTAAGAAGATGCTGCATTCTATCCAGAGGATCAGTCAAACATTTTGTTGTGAGTTTTGTGGGCTTTAGCTAATAAAAGGGAAGCTATTGACAGAACGATAAAGCATTTCTCTTGGTCAAGCTTAAAATATAGTGAGTGTCAGCATCCCTCAGTGGTGCTGTACGTTATACATAGCATCTCTGAACAGGAGTGCTGAGCCCCCATGGTCCGAGCTGTGGGCTCCATCATGCAGGCCACCAGAGATGCTCTCTCTGCAGTTTAGTGTCCCCAGCTGTGCTGTGGGTGGCCAGGTCTCCCAGCCCTTCGGAGAAGTGCATTTGGCCTCCTGAGCGCACCAGACCTGGGGATTCAGCAGGTACTAGTATCTGTGGTAGATGGTGGTGGTCTATGTCAGATGGGTGTTCTCTGCCACACAGCCTGGTGTGCAGGGCAAGGAACCCATCCATAACATCAGTGAATCCTGAGGGGACCCAAATTATTTGGGAATCAGAGTATGTGGGATCTTTGCCTCTTTTAGGTTTCACTCATGTGCTGATACTTCTGAACCCTTGTTCTTACTCTCTGGTCAAATAAAAACAACCAAATCTTAATGCCAGAAGGTCTTTTTCCCATTTGTCGTCTATTTTGCTCACATTTCAGAGGAACAATCCTCAGCATACAGGAAATGCCACTGAAAAAGTTGGTATTGGTACCTCTGCATCAGTGTGTGCAGAGAGAGGGAGGCAGGGGCTAGGAGGTTGCCATAGGATGTATAGGGACAGGATACAGATGGGTCTGAAGCTTTGTTGAGGAAGAACCATCATTTTTCCTTTGAGTGCCCTCCAGAAGGCCTCCTGTTTTGCCTTTCAAACTCTTCCTACTATAGTTTGGCCATTTGCCTGATGTTACGGACCTGAGATGGCTAGACAAGTCTGGGCTTAAAGGGTCCTTTTCAAGGCAGGTACCAGTCCTTCAGTGTATGATACTTGTACTTCTTACAGTAGCCTGTTACACACCAGCGCTGATATTCTGGGGTGGATGCTCAGAACCTCTTCTGAATAAGCAATACTTTAGATAAATTTGGTGGAACTAACGAGATTGGTTATACTGGGAGGTAGAGAGCTATCTAACTGGGTATATTAAATTCCCATTGCACATATAAGCTGGGCACATATTTTAATTGAGAGCATCTTCCTTCCTCAGGATTTCACACAGCTGTAGTCAGACCTGCAAAAAGAACAAAGCTGGGCATTTGAGGGGAGAGGAAAATTATGCAGATATGAAATCTATGAGATGCAGAAAAGGTAAGGAATCAATAATGTGAGGTTCAGTGAAACAAATACAGTGTGATGGAATGTTTTTACTCCATAGAATATTTACTGCCTGCAGTAATTTGTCTCAGATACAGGCCTTGATCTGGAGTTATTCACAGGCATTTGAGGATACATTTTCTATGAAAGATGCTATCCTAAATAAAGCAGTGTTGATTCAAAGGAAAGGAATAAGCTTTACAGGCATGAAAGGAACAGGGAAATGCTGTTTGAGAGCAGAACCTCAGGAAAGGATCTGAGGCTGGAAATAGAGTTTCCTGTGGATTAACATCAAATGCTAACATAAAAGGGAAAATGGCAAAATACCTTTTGGCGGAGAAAAGGACAGGGCTTTCCTTATTACCTGGAGAAGAAAAGTCTCTCTCTGCTCTATGCCACTCAGGACCCAGCATAGCAGCTAACGGAGGTGAATGATACAGGAGAGATGGACTTAAGTTGCAAGCTGTCATTATAAATTAGCATCGTCCACTGACGGGGAAATTCGTGAGGGGAGAGGACCCCAGGGAACTAAAGGTGCTTCTGCCTTTGCACACAGAACTAGAACTGCCCTTACCCTGGAAGCTGGTCTTTGATGTTCTTCTGAACATTGGTGTACACTTTGTGAAGTACCGTGTGTTCCTAACAACTCTCTGATGCTAATTTCTAAGTCTTGATCCCATTTAATGCCCCTCTGGTTGGCATTACGGGGTGAATATGTCCTTCTCATACCCAGTCTTTTTGCTGTTTTTGCTCCAGCAGAGGACAAGGAGAAGAAAATTATTTCTGACCTCCCCTAACAGTAGATGGTTGGTGTGCTAGATAACATACTCTCCTATAGATATAAGAAAGTGAGATGCAAGTCAAGATGCTGGCACAACTTTAAATTAAAAGTGAGGAAAGAATTATCTCACCTTGAATGGCAAGGGGTGGAAGAGATCCCTTCTTTTCCTGGGCATGTCCTTCTCTCTCTGTGCTTTTGCCCTCTCTTACCTATATGCATTCAACAAAGGCAGATGATATTCTGGGCATCACTCCAATAAACAACCTCTTTGTTCCAAAGAACAAGAAGATATAAAAGCTTTGTCACTCCAGTCATACTGCCGAGGGGTAAGACTGAAGGCAGAATGGGAAGGCCAGGTTGGACGAAGCC